>CAUYQU010002578.1:0-15350 GCA_963574635.1 Cheracebus regulus | reverse complement strand
CCTGGAAGGACTCTCTTCCAGTCTCTGTGCCCAGGGAAAAAAGCCTTGGACCCTAGATCAGGAAACATGCCAAGAGATCACTGCAGCTAAGCTGAAATCAGGGATGTGTTGTTGGCAAAAATGTCTAGAGTTACTCTGTGCATTTTCTCCATTTCTGTATCTAATTTATTTCTGAAAACAACACCCAATGATTTTACTAAAAGTCACAGAGCCACAGGTTTGATGAATAATTATAACTTGCATACAAAGAGAGTTTCCTGCTAGGAACAAATGGTGCCCATAAGACACCATTGGAGCCAGGGACCCAGAAATGTTTGAATTCTGCTCTGCTCACTGAAAGGCTCTGTCACACAGGCTGAAATGTAATGGCACGATCACAGCTGATTGCACTCTTGATCTCCTGGGCTCAGGTAAGCCTCCTGCCTCAGCCTCCCAAGTAGCTGGGACTACAGACATAATGCTCCCATACCCAGCTAAACTTTTTTTTGATTTTAGTAGAGACCAGGTCTTGCTTTGTTGCCCAGGCTGGTCTTGAACTTCTGACCTCAAGCAATCCTCCTGCCTCAGACTGTCAAAATTGGGATTGCAGGCATGAGCCACTGCACATGGCCACTCCTACATTTTGTACTGTTTATCAGGTGCTTTCTGATTTCTATGAAGAATTAAAAGGTGGGAAGACTGTCTTGGGTCTGAGTTTATTGACTATCTTCAGAACATACTGTGTGTGTAATATGAATGCATCTGTACACCAACATTGAGGATACAGGTGTGCCTATTATATAATGAGATGGTGCTTATATGTGTGTGTTTATGACACTGTATATTATGGATACACACATATACTGCTGTGCACCCAACATGAGGATTTGTTAGTAATTTCCAACTAGTGTTAAAGATCTTAGATTTTCTCAAATATCAAAAATGGTTTGCTTTGTTTGCCTACAGTCTTACTGTATTTGAGTTGCTATAACTGAGTACCATAGATAGGGTAGCTTAGAAACAACAGAAATTTAATTCTCATCACTTTGAAGTCTGGAAGTCTCAGATTAGGGTACCAGCATGGCTGAGTTCTGGTGAGAGGTCCTCTTCCAGGCTGTAGACCATTGACTTCTTGTTGTATTTCTGAATGGAAGAAGAGGGCAAAGTGGGCTTTCTGGGGCTTGTTTTTATTTTTGAGATGGAGTTTCACTCTGTCACCAGGCTGGAGTGCAGTGGTGCTGTATCAGCTCACTGCAATCTCCACCTCCCAGGTTCGAGTGATTCTCTTGCCTCAGCCGCCAGAGTAGCTGAGGCTACAGGCATGCACCACCACGCCCAGCTAATTTTTATATTTTTAGTAGAGTCAGGGTTTCACCGTGTTGGCCAAGATTGTCTCGATCTCTTGACCTTGTGATCCACCTGCTTCAGCTTCCCAAAGTGCTGGAATTATAGGTGTAAGTCCCTACACCTGGCCTCTGGAGCTTCTTTATAAGGGTACTAATCCCCTTCATGGGGGCTCTATTTCCATGACCTGATCACCTCCCAAATCCCCCACCTCCTAATGCCATCACCTTGGGAGTTAGAATTTCAACCTATGATTCTGGGGGGGATAAAAACATTCCTGACCATTGCACATACCTTCTCTACTACATTTATAAAACTTTATAATTACTTTGCTTTTCCATAAAATTACAGAACTCATGTCTTTGATTTTAAAACGTAAGTATAAAAGCCCCATTTGATAATGAGTTCCTTGGGCTCTAATTTTATTTATAAATAAAAAGGATACACAGATTTTTCTGAGGATGTGTTTGTGTATGTGAATAGGTGGACAGGTATGTGTGCACAGACATGAGTGTGTGTGTGTGTGTGTGTGTGTGTGTGTGTGTGTGTGTGTGTGTGTGTGTTGTGGGTAGGGGGCCATATTACTCCACAGAGAATTAAAACAAAACTATCTAGTCACACAAAACATCTTTCCCTTTACTTTAAACTAGATTGACCAGTGACCATGGGGTGAAGGTCTCAGCTTGGCATAGCTTTCTTTCTCTAGTGTGTTACACACACACACACACACACACACACTCCTCTGATATTCTTTAGATTCCTGTCCCAGAAAGAAATGAAGCCTTCCTTGCACTCATTATATTTCTTCAACTCTTATGGGTTATCCAAACCAAAGGTAATTAAGGGATAAATGAGATAGAAGAAACAGTTGGAAATAAATGGAATATCTGGAGATTGGTAGATATTAGATTACATCCAGCAGAGCCTGAAAGAATGAACATTGCAATTTAATAAGAAGATTCAGAAAGGTTGTTTCGTATTAATAATGACAGCTTGAAGGATAGATTTGCTCAACGAAGGAGAAACTGACCCAATTATGATGAACAGATACTGTTCACTAAAATCAGAAATATTGGACATAGATTGACTGAGACATAAGTATTATGGCTGGTGTTAAAGAGTTAATGGAAATGCCGTCAGACCTCAGATGACATTATTAAATGGATAGGATGGGATGTGCCAGTCTTCTGGGTTTGAGCCAACCCAATGGGGGAAGGGATATCTTCCTTTTAACTCTGGTTCTGACATCCTGAAAAGTCTCAAGACTGCTGAAAGGTTCCTGGAATTAATTACTTTGGATATGTGGCTGCCTAACACCACCAGGACAGGCTTTGGTTTAGAGGCTACCAAACTGTTGTCTTCATCCAGAGAATGATTTTTATAAAAAAGATGTTGGAAAGTTACAACCACTGAATAGAACATATGGAAGTCCATGAGAGAAATAGTGGAGTATTTTAGGCAGGATGGGTGAGGTCTGCTTTGACTCTAAAAATAATCTCAATTCAGCAGACTGATATAAGAAAACATTTAAGGTTGGTGGTGTTAACGTTGGCATATGAGGTTTTAGCCTTCAAAACGAGAAAAATAAATGTGATGTTTTAGCCTCCAACAAAATAAAAGATAACCTAAAGACATTTGGAAAAAGAAATTAAGTTTCTTTTTGCTATTTTTGAAGAACCAATGGGGAAAAAATGTAGGATGTGTTTGGAGTGTCATGGGAAAATACATGACATGATAAAACTCTCAAACCTTGAGAGTTTGAAGGCAGATAGATACTTTGAAGGCAAGTATCTATCTGCCTTCAAAGTTTCTCTTAACAGTGTCTGCTAATACTAGTAATTGAACCGAGCTTGCCGCTCTGACCTTCATCTTAATGACAATATCTTTATTCACTGCATACTGTGTGCCTGGCACAGAGCAAAGTCCCTGTTCACACAGAGCTCGCATCCCAGTAGAGAGACAACATGGAAACAAAGGACTAGAAGCGCATGGTGTGTCATGTGAGAGGCAGCTGTGGAAAAACATCAAGGGGAAGGAGGACCAAGGGAGGCTGCTATTTTGGGTGGGTCATCAGCAAGGCCTTTCCTCCCAGGCAGTGACTGAGCAGAGAGCCCCAAAAGGCATGGGTGAGCGAAACCACCTGGGACTACAAAAGTGATGCAGACGGGAGGATTCAGCAAAGGCCTGCAGAAGGCAGGAGGCAGAAGTGATGCAGTTATTTTAGCTTGTGGTTGCTCTCTGTTGGGTTAGCTCATACCAGTTTTGTAATTGGATATGGGGCAATGGGCATATAGTTGGAATACACCATTGCTCACTTTATTTTCATCCTTTTTCCTCCATTCTCTCCTCCCTTCTTTCTTCCCTTCTTCCCTCCTTTCCCTCCCTCCCTCCCTTCCTTCCGTTTTCTCTCTCTCTTTCTTCCTTCTCCCTTATCTCCCTTCCTTCTTCCCTCCTTTTCTTTTTTCCCTCCTTCCCTCCCTCTCTCCCTTCCTTCCTTCCCTCCTCCTTCCTTCCTTCCTTCCCTTTTCTCTCTCTGTCTTCCTTCTCCCTTCTTCTCTCCCTTCATCCCTCCCTCCCTCCCTTCTTTCCTATTCCCATCCTCCCTCTTTTGCTTTTTTCCCTCCCTCTCTCCTTCCTTCCTTCCTCCCTCCCTCCCTCCCTTCTTTGTTTTTCTTTTTCCATTGCTTGCTTTTTGAGCATTACCCTCCAATCACTCTTCATCACCTCTTTTAATTACTTATAAACCCAGAAATCTCTGACCTGGCTATTGTACTGCCTTCTAATTTTTAGCTGAATAAATAATGATTCCTGGCCATTTCTCTTCCCCTAGGTGTGTATGTGTGAGAAATTCTGCAGCACCGTGAGAAAGTTAACGATATTGAAACTCAACTACCAGCCTTGCTTGAAGCCAAAATGCATGCCATATCAGGTCACTGGCAGTGTAGGAGACGTTGAGCCTGCCCAACTAAAATAATGACGGCCAGCAGCACGTCGTGTTTTGTCCTTGATGAACATTCCACTGTTACCATGTTATTCTCAGACATCTGAAAGATTTGCTGGGGAGCTTCACTAATGCACACATAATATAGCACACATTGTTGATGTGAGTACCATATTTGAGGCTTCTAGTTCCTGCTTCTTGAAGAGTTTAGAGACTAAATGTACTCTGTGTGCCATATGGTTCTAGCAGATGTGTATATAGCATTGTGTATCTGTAAATGCTGAATGAGGATTATTAGGTGTGATCAGACCCTTCCTATAGTGGGAAAGATGGTAGCATGAGAAAAATTGATGTTCTCAGTTGAAAAATTTAGTCATAGAAACCTGGAGAATCCTCAAAGGATCATGTTCCCTCTTGCTCTGGCAGTTATTAAGGAATCGATTTTTCCATTAATTAGTAGCTTGAAAACAAGAGTCTCTGAAAACAGTATCTTACCCTATCATTTGATAGTGCTTTCAAACACTCCTCTGTATTTGTTATTTTATTTTCACAATTGCTATATTAGGTAGGTGGGAGAGGGACCGTGATCCCAATGAATAGATGGGGAGGTTGAGGCCACAGGATGTGTACTTTGGTTAAGGTCACTCAATTAGCTAAGCAGTGGCAGATCTGGGGCTAAAGTCCAGGCCATCTCTTGGTATGTTATATGTGGATTTTTAACCTAGTTACGTAATGACGGTTTCAAAAAGTTCTCTGAGTTTTATATAGGTTGAATGAACCCACAGCTCATCAGCTTCAAAGGAATCATAAAAATTTAACGAAAAGGTATAATAATTACATGTATGGGTTTTAAATGGTATTTTAAGAAGGAATACAGTAATTGGCAGCTTCTGCTCCTCAGATCATTAAACAACTAATGTTGGCAGCTAACTAGCAATTTGGTCCCTGGTGCAGTCACGTGTATTATTTACAACCAGTAGAACATGGCAGTGCGCATGTGGGGCTTGGCTCTTAACAGCTCCACATGCCATTTACTTGAAATTATGGGCCCATTTGCTAAGAGAAAAAAAAAAGAAGATTGAACATGGTCTTGCTTCTGAGTGAGGGTTTTTGCCTTTCGTAATCAATATATCTTTCCCAGGAATACAGGTGGATGAGTCTGTATTAAGCCCACGGAAAGAAATGTATAATTTAGGCAGTAGAGATAGCCTCACTCCAATGTGAACAATCTCTCTTCAGACTTCAGGGAAAATTCCTAAGGTGGTATACTGCATATGGGGTGGGTTTCCCGTTTTAGCTCTTTAGTCAGCTGAGAACATTGGTGAAGTTTGATCTGCTGAAGGATGACCTGAATTAATCCTCCTGGTAACTGACCTTTTGACGTCACTGTTTTCTGATTACTGTGTATACTCTTTGGTGGACAGGCCTTTCAGTCAGTGGGCTGTCCCCATGGGTAATACTAGTGATGAGGTGGTCAACATTTTTTTGCAACTCCTGCATGTAATGCTATTTCTGTTTCCTCCTATTTCAATATCTTCAGAATGGGCAAACCCTCACTCCATTAGGTAAGAGTCTTAACAGCCCTATTGAATGGAGAGGATCCTAAGGGAGGTCCTTAAGATTCTTAGGGGGTCTTTTGTCTGTCTTCAGGTGTCTATGATTTGCTCTCTTAGATTTATAGACAAATTGATATGGTTTGGGTCTGTGTCTTCACCCAAATCTCATCTGAAATTGTAATCCCCATGTTCAAGGGAAGGACTTGGTGGGAGATGATTGGGTTGTGAGGGTGGATTCCCCCATTCTGTTCGCATGACAGTGAGTGAGTTCTCGTGAGAGCTGATGGTTTCACAAGTGTTTGGTAGTTCTTTCTGCATTCATTCTTCCTGCCACCTTGTGAAGAAGGTGCCTTGCTTTCCCCTTGCCTTCCGTGATGATTGTAAGTTTCCTGAGGCCTCCCTAGCCATGTGGAACTGTGAGTCAGCTAAACCTGTTTTGTTTATAAATTAGCCGATCTCAGGTAGTATCATTATTGCAGTGTCAGAAAGGACTAATACATCCATCCTGAATTTGATCTATGGCCTGAGGCCCTTTCTTAATTTGAGAATTATTTGCGATTTACAGAGGGTAGGAATAAGAAATTGGTTTTCATTTTCAAACCTGGCCAGATCTACCTCCTTTACATTTAGCAGTTTATTCTTTAATTCATCTCCCTTATCTTGCATTTCATCACAGGCAGTGACAAGAAGTCAGTGGACCTTTCTGTATTCTGCTTGGAAATCTCCTTGGATATCTAAGTACAACTATGAGGGACCCTTTTTTATATTGCCTCAGTTGATAGCTAAGTGATTTTTTACCACTACAAGGATCTCTTTTTTTCTAGCTTCTGATATATTGTTCTTACTTTTTTTAGCCTTTGCTGAGGCCGATGAGGCTTTTGCCTACTGCCAAGTCCCAAACCAATGCCTCATATTTTAGGCTTTTGTTACAACAGCACCCCATATCCAGATACCAGAATCTGTTTTCATTATCTACTACTGCATAATAAACCACCTCAAGATGTAGTGACTTAAATTATTACCAGTTATTAATTTTGCCCATGAAAATACAATTTGAGCAGGGCTTGGCAGGGACAGCTGGGGTGGCTTAACTGGGGTGGGAGAATCCACATCCAAGATGGTGCATACTTATGGTCTGGCTGTTGAGTGCTCTCTATGTGGGCCTCTCTATAGGCAGCTTGGCTTCCTTACAACATGGCTGCTAGGTTCCAAGAGCGAGTGTCCCAAGAGGAAGGAAATGGAAATTTCTTATTTCTTAAGGTCTGAATTTAGAAACTGGCATGCATCTCTATTAATGTGTAATAAGTGGCTCCCCAAACTTCATAGCTTAAGACAAAAAACCTTTATCTGTCATAGTCTCTGAGAGACAGGGGTCCAGAGTGACTCAGCTGGGTGGCTCTGACTCAGGGTTTCATAAGTTTGCTGTTAAGACACACTTTGGAGATGCAGTCATCTAAAGGCTTGGCTGGGTCTGAAAGATCTGCTTCCAAGCTCATGCATGTGTTGTTAACAGATGACTTCAGTTCCTTGCCACATAAGCTGTGCCATAGGACCTCTCACAGCATAGCAGCTGATTTCCTTAGAGCCAGTGATCTGAGGGAGCGAGAGCAAATGAGACAGAAGCCACAGTGCCTTGTTAGGACTTAGCCTCCAAAGTCACACAGCATCACTTCTGCTTAGTGACTAGGAGCAAATTACTAAGTTCAGCCCACAGGCAAGGGGAAGGAAACAGGTTTTACCCCAAGGAAGGTAAAATTAAAGAATTTGGTGGGCATATTTTTATAACTATTGTAGTGTTACTTCCATTGTGTTTTATTGATCCAGCAATCCTGGTGCACTGATTCAAGGGGAAGGGCCATTATGACAAGTCTCAATGCATGGTGTGTCAAAGAGTTTCAGTGCCATGCTCTAAGAAGTGCCACAGTGCCTACTGAGACAGAAAGATTTTGAGAACTAAAGACCTGGACAGAGAACTTTTCAGTTAGAGGAAATGGCCTGTTCCATTTATTTATACTCAACAGAAAAATATCATTGAGTATCTACAAAGTGGCAGGTCTAGTTCTAGGTACTGAGGATGCAGTAAAGAACAGAACAAGATACTCCCTCCTTTTTTTTTTTTCTTTTTGAGACAAGGTCTCACTCCACCCAGCCCAGAGTTCAGAGGCGACATCATAGCTCACTGCAGCCTTGAATTCCTGGGCTCAAGCCATCCTTCCACCTTACCCTCTGGAGTCACCGGGATTATATGTGTGAGCTCCCGGCTCAATGTCTCTTATTTTTTGATAGCTGTGTTCTGCCAGTGTCCACAGTGGAGTGGAACTAGATATGCCTGAACTGAATGTGAAGGAAAAGCACAACTGTTTCTTCAGGAGGAAGAGTGGCCTAGATTGACCCAGGTTTAAGATCAGTATTGTGGTAGCTCTTCAAAGTTGGTTAGGACCAGGATACACAGAGCTCTGAATTGTAAGCTAAGGATAAGAGCAATAGGGAGGCATTACAGTGTTTTCGAGGAGTAGTAACGTGACTAAAACCAGACGTTAGGAAGTGTAATCTGGCCATGTTGTACACAGAGGGATGGATGTGGTAACACCTCGGGACTGGGAGTCATGGAATTAACTAGGATTTTAGAAAAGAAAAAAGGAAGAAAAGAAGGCCCGTATAGGAAATCTACTACAGATAGGTAATTACTGATTTTTGGAAGAGCTATGATGATATTAATATATCCAATTGAGTGTGGTGTAATACACATTAAGAAAAGTAACTTAGAAAGCCCATCGGTTCTCTCCTTTTTCACTGACCTGTACACATCTTAACTGTGTTTTAGTTGTCTCTTTTCTTTCCATTCTCTATTTCCGCTTCAGTTTTCCTGTTCAGCAGAGAATAGTTTGGTTTAAAGCAGATAGCAAAAGTGGATTGATTCTGTTGTTACTGTCCTTCCTGGATGTATCAGTCAGTTCTTACACTGCTGTGAAGAAATACCTGAGACTGGGTAATCTGTAAAGAAAGGAGGTTTAATTGGCTCACGATTCTGCAGATTGTACAGGAAGCATGGCGGCATCTGTTCAGTTCTGGAGAGGCTGCAGGAAACTTAGAATCGTGGCGGAAGGGGAAGGGGAGGCCAGCACTTCACATGGCCAGAGCAGGAGGAGGGGTGCCACACACTTTTCAGTAACCAGACCTTGTGATGACTCATTATCACCACAACAGCACCAGGAGGGATGGTGTTAAATCATTAGTGAGAAACTGCCCCCATGATCCAATCACCTTCTACCAGGCCCCACCTCCAGCACTGAGGATTACATTTCAACATGAGATTTGATGGGGACATAAATCCAAACCATAACACTAGAGAAGGAAGGTACAGCCCTGAGCTCTATGCATACTGACTTAGAATAAGACACTCACTAGGGCAGACAGAGTTCTCAGTTTTTGAGTGTAGGGGCCATACAGTGAGTAGAGAGAAACTTGGGCTTTGGAATCTGAGAAGTGTGTGTTCAAGTGCAGCTTTATCATGACTTGGCTGAATGATCTTGGGCAAGTTGTTTAGGTCTTGTTTCCTCACCTATAAAATGGAGCTAATAATAATATTGCCTATCATATGAGGTTGTTGTAAGAATTAAGTAAGGTAGTGAATTAGAATACTGTGGTACGTCAGTATATTAATACATGAGTTAATAAATATATGTGACGTCTCTTTCCACAGAGTGAATACATGCTTAGCTAGTGATTGTTAGCCATGCATCTGAGTTGGGGGAGACTCAGCCAGGAGGTGACTCTGACTCACTGTCACTCAGTGCTGCAGGTTCCTGGCCAGTGTACCTGTAGTAAAAGGGCAGTGGTGGCATCCATACCGTTTATTACAAGGCAGCTTTGGCCTCAGTGTCTGTGTAGTCTCCTGCCTGGCCAACTAGGCCAGGCCATTTGTCAATGGGGAGAACTCAGTTTTTTGTTTGGTTTTCAGCTCTGAGTTCAAAAGCCGGGGAGACCTGCTGGGTTCTCTCCCAGAGCTGGGCCACATCTTATTAACCTGAGCCCTGGAGGTCTGGTCAGTGTCTTGGCTGGATCCAGTACAGAAAGAGAAGCCAAGGAGAGGATAATCTTCCTGAGGCCTGGAGCAGGTCAGACTTAACTGCCCGCTGCAGGAGGTTTGCCCTGGGCCAAACCGAGGTCCTGCTGGGTTCAAGGGTGAAAGGCTTCTTCTCCTAGGAGGCAGCCCCAGACCCACCTTGTTGAACTGGCTGCCTGGAAAGGAAGTGAGAGCAAAGGTCTCAAAAAAGAGTAGCTCCTTAACCTCTGCACTGCTCTCGCTGAAAGCTCTCGCCGTCTATTGAGGACTTGATGACTTTGGCCCTGGGCCTGGGGGAGAGTGAAGGGAAAGCTTTGGTGCCCTCTAGGGCCGAGAGTGTGGCACTACAGCAAGTGTGTGGTAGGTGTGGCTACCTCGTGCTCTGTGGCTACTACCCATCCCCATCAGAAGCCTGGGTCTGTCTCCTTTTCTAGAATGGTGCAGGGACTTTCCAAACCATGGACCTGTAGCCACGAGAGTTGGTGTCTTGAGTCTGCTTCCACCGTCTGCATGCCATTCCTGCCTTGGGGCCCCTCAACCATCTTCCACTCCATGTCTAAGATTTAGCAACAAGTATCCTTCCTGCCTGTTGGACTCTGGATCTGCACCGTTCTGAGGCACAGTCCTGTATTGGGCCCCTCCTCTACCGGTGCTCTTTGACCTGACTAGTTTCACAGTCCTCATCTGGAATGGGGCCAGCCATGCTCTGGCCATTCCCTTGCCCTGGGACGAAGGCTCAGCCCCTGAAGCCTGGCCAGTGGACAAGGCTGGCTCTCTGATGCCTGGCTGCTCTGATACTGGCATCTTGCATGCACTTCCAGCTCCAGCCTTGTCCTGCTTGAATTACTCCTCATTATTGATCTGGTGCATCGGTTGAGCCACCTGCAATTTTTTTCTTCCACTTTGTTTAATGCCTGGGCACTCAAAAGACAGTTGGTAGAAGTATTTGTTTTTCAAAAAGTGGACCCTCATTGGTTGGTTGCTGATCCCTAGAATCTGTTGTTTTCATACCTCCTTCACTTTCCAGGGTTTCTGTTACCTGCTGTGACTCCGGTGGGTACTTCTGGTTTTAAGCTGTGGTACTTCTCATTGGATCCATCCTCTGTCAGGTGATTGGAGCTGGCAGATGTCCCAGCTTCTGGATTCTAGATGCCAACAGCAGCAGCCGCCTCCTGGGTGACAGCCTCATTGTGTGTTGGCGGGCTTCTCACTCACCTTTTTAAATCAATCGGACCTGAAAATCTTGAAGGGAAAGAAACACAGCCCTGCTATTTTGGCACAAGATGAAGGCCAGTCTTAAGTAGTCTATAAAAGCTGTGAAAAAACTTTTAAAAGAGAATTATATCCAGGGCACCCAAGCTGCTTCCAGATGCCAGAGGCAACCCTGCCTGTAATAATATGCTTGCTGGAATCATTTTAAAATGGTAATGTGGATGTTGGTCATCTTTATACTTCGTTTTTCTTTCCATTCCTGACAGAAAGACTTCCAAGGCATGCCCCCGGTATTATTCCCTGTATGTTTCAGAAAAGCTGTAAATTCACATAGACTTCAAACTTGTGTTTTTCACTCAGACTGTATGTTAGGATCATCTGGGGAAATTTAAAAATACTGGTACCCAGGCAGCACCAAATTCCTTTGTTCAGATTCTCTAGGGATTGTTCCTGGATATGGGAACTTTCAAAAACAGTTTCCAGGTAGTTTTAATGTTCTACAAGGCCTAGAACAACTGTACCAGCGAGAGGAGAGCTGGCCTGTCCCGTTCACTTCTGGCAGATGGACTCTTGAGTCACATCTTTGCACACCTATGTGAAGCTCCAGGCCCAATGTGCACCGTGGATGAGTAGCTGTGACTGCAAGCTGGCCTTGGCCCAGAAGCATATCTTGTGGCACCTCTGTGATCTTACTCTGCCCCGGCCTTCTCCTTGTTCTAGAAGATGTGCCTGAGGCTGAGAGGCTTTCTTGTTTATTTCATCTAGCTGTCTGTTCTGAGAGCCCCCAGCTAAGCTGAGGTTACAATCTCAGAGCAGCCAGCAACCTTCCCTAAGGAGAAATGAAGGGGAGATGGACATGGTATTGACTGGGTGCCTTTCGTAGGATGCTTCTTTTACCTAGTAGATGGCCCAATGCCTAGTTGTCTGACCTGTGACCAGGGGACCCTCGCCTGGGAAACTTGTTTATATGCCCCTGTGGCTCTTGCCTGTCCTATGTTCACTTTATGTCTGCCTGCCCATTGCTCTGGCTCTGGGAGCCCAACCTTGTGCTCTCTTGGGCATCCCAGGTAAAACCTGGCCTGGGGCAGCCCCTGCTTCTTCAGATGGAAGGTGCAAGTCCAATGTACACCATAGTAGGAAACAAATTCAAAGAGTGTAATTTACCGATCTTGGGCAGGGAGGTCACAGAGAGTCAGGAGGGCAGTTCTTTGCCTCTGGGCCACTTGAGATAGGAATGAAGCATCATGCAGAGAGAGGAACAAGGCACATGGCAACTGGCAGTGTATATAGGGAATAGGGTCTGGGTCACTGTAAGTTTTCAGGCAAATGTGTAAATCGTCTGTTTAAAGGAAGTAATGGGGAAGTAGGGAGCCCATTCTGTTAGGCAGGGGAGATGCCTCTACGTTTTTATCTCTTGCCACTGGCTTGAGCCATTGGGTGTGAAGTTCTTCTAATGGCTGGGCAGCTGTGTCATTCCCGTTACAGTCACCCCATGATTCTAATTGTCTTAGAATTTATAGGAACCAGTGGGCAGCCCAACAAGTGGGCTCCTCTGGCCAATGAGGGAGGCTGGTGATGGAATCTTCCCAGGACGGGCAGATCTCTGCCTGGTTATTAGATCGGCGATCTTTGGGTCTCACCTCAGTTTGGATATTTTTTTTATCTCACCTGCCCTCTTGTTATCTGTTTCCAAGGAGCAAACAGCTCAAATAATTATTTTAAAATAACCTATGAGGATGTTTCTGATACTCCAAAAGCCATTTTTTTTTTCCCAAAAAGGATGGTTCTATCCAATTTGGCATTTCATTTATAGAGAATAAAAAGTATCTATACTTAAAATGCATCCATTGCACACAATAGTTTTTAAATGACGGCCTGAAATCTTCCCTCGTAACTGATGATTTTGGGGGAAAATAAGACCATTTTGAAAATAAGCTAGATTTTCTAGATAAACACAAAATAGATGAATTTCACACATCAGGTAATGAAAGTAGTTTTTTCCTTCAATTTAGAAACAAGTATTTAAATTTCCCTCTTCTTCTCAATGAATATTTGGCACCTGACCAGTAAATACATATCAGTTTAAATTTTTTTTGAGAAAACATCCTTTTTTTGCATAATTAATTTAAGGAAAATTAAATTGACCATGTCAGTTGTCAAACAAGGAAAAGTAAGAATTTTGCTTATTTGTTATTAGTGTTATTTATAATTGTATTTAAAGGTAACTTTGTAAAATAACCCATAATGACATAATCTAAAACAAAATAGATAGTATTAAAATCACTTTTTAATTATATACCAAGAAAATTAATGAATGATTAAAAAATTCTTAAGTGGGTGCTTAACACTGTGTGGAACTGGAAAGCAGTTCAGGTCACAGAGGCGTGGGCACTGTGTTCTGAGTGGTCACTGCACTGATTCAGAGCAGCACGGGCTGGCCCTGTACTGGGATGGTGGGTGCTGAAGGCTGGACCTATAGAGCGCCGCTGTGTCTGCAGCTGCAGGGAAGCAGGAGAAGTGATGGTGATGGTCTAGGAGAGGCTATGTGACATACGGCAGAAAAACAAAATTCAGGGCACAGACAGCAGCTGGGAGTGTCAACTCAGTTCCTGTCTTTCTTTACTATTTTCCCTCTTTCTAAAAAAGTCTGTGATTTAGATCAATGGCTGGAGGAGGGAGACAAGAGACCCAATAAAAATGTTTTCAAAGATGATGCCTATCCAGTGTGAAAAGAAATGAAGACCTACCCAATGAGAATAAGCAAATGCTATTATTCAGAGCTTGCTTGAGCAAGGGAGTCAGACACCATCATTTGGCAGAGACTCAAAAGTGAGCAGAGGAGTGGGAAAGCTTTATAGTGGAAAAAGGAGAAGGCTTCCGGTGTGCCCTGATTGGAGGTTATTGATGTGGGGAAGCTGGAGGCGGCTCACTAGAAGCGAACATCCTGTGTGTTTGGTTAGGGGAGCATATTTGGCTTTCTCTGGTGGGTCCTAAGTTGAGATCAGGGACAAAAATAAGGGAAGCCATCAGTTATTAATCCAGTCCTGAACATTTTGGGCCAATTGTTACGGAAGTTAGTATTTAGCTTCCTGGATAGTTACTAGAGATAGCAATTTGGCTTCCAGCAGGTCTGACTTAGAGCAGGCCGGCTTCTGGGGTTGTTTTTTGTAGGTAGGGGGATTGGTTTTCTGGGAAGCCTGCTGCACATTGTGGATCAGAGTTCCATCTCTTGATGTGGCCTGGCTGTTGTCCGGTTGTATATTCAGTCTGTCACCAGGCACCACATTTTCTCAAGCTGTTGGAAAGTTCTGTGTGTCAGTGTTATCGTCCCCTCATATTATATGAAATATATGGCCGTCTGAAATGTTCAATATGCAAAGCCAGCCATGGGGCTCTGCTCACAGGAAATGCTTTTGGCTGTCTCAGGAAGTCACGGGACCTGAAGAAATGCATGATCGTGACAGAAAATGTCAAATTCTAGCTGAAGGAATGTCCAGGGAGAAGGAGGGTGGGAGGGGAGCAGCTGACTGGGGCTTGCTGGCTGCCTTCATTGCCTTTGGGTCAGCCAGCCCAAGCTTACAGCGGATATCCTTGACCTCGCCAAGAGAAGCCTCTAAAGACAAGGGTGGATCTTGATCTTGCTGAACCGTCCACTTGAGCTTGCAGTTCCTTGAAAGATCTGGTGTCATGCAAGACAAATTATGTAGCTCTCTACTATTTCTGGGGTTTGATTATTTTCAGCACTGGCTTTATTTCTTTTTTTCCACGAAAGAAATACAGTTCAGATGCGGATAGGTAAAAGCAGATAATCTTAGGAGGATCATTACAAACTGAAATGTCTGTGGGTCCAGGCAAGTACCATGTGTGTGAGGGGTACCCCAGGTGAGAGGCCTGAGGACGGGGCAGGTGAGAGGGCCCACGTGGGCGCAGGATTCATCCCCCATATGCTCTCTCACTTCAGTGATAATTTCTGCCCAGGTATTGACTAAGTCACTTATTGACATGAGATCAGAAGAACCAAATTCAAGTTCAGCAACCTTGCATGGGATCTTAGAACTCTGAAACTTTGTAATCTTCTCAAGGTCACCTCTGGGTCTGGGTTTTTTAAACTGGGAATCAAGGACAATCATTAGGAGACTCCCCTTCCTGGATTGTTCGGAAGATTAAATGAGACAATCCATGTAATGAGAGCACTGTAATCTCTAAAACTGGACTCTCAAATAATGACCTCAGGTGAGGAAGAACTGATCAA
>CAUYQU010002577.1:0-11128 GCA_963574635.1 Cheracebus regulus | reverse complement strand
CTCACAGAAGTTTCTTATTATCCACCTTCTGAAGCCTGATTCTGTGAGTTCCTCACACTCATCCTCCATCAAGCCTTGTTCTCTTGCTGATGAGGAGCTGCGATCCCCTGTAGGAGGAGAGACATTCTGATTTCGAGTGTTCTCAGCCTTTTTTCACTGGCTTCTTCCCCTTTTTTGTGGATTTATCCACCTGTCGTCTTTGTAATTGCCGATTACAAAAAATTGCCGATTGTAATTGCCGTCTTTGTAATTTCAGATTGGGTCTCTGAGTGGACGTCTGGGTTGTTGGTGATGAAGTTTTTTCTGTTTCTTAGTTTTCCTTCGGGGGGCGCCCCTTCCCCACAGAGCTGGCCCTTCCCGGGTTCAGCTCTGCTTGTTCTCAGTCCTCAGCGCTTCCAATTGCTGTTCTCCTTGTGGGAATGGGAGCAGCCGAGCCTGACTAAAAGGGCACCCAGTCCCGTATACTCCGCACCCAAGAAGCGCCGCACTGGCCAAAAGAGTCGCGCTGGCAACCTGTGTGGCTCCTTCGCTGGGAATCTCCCAGTCTGTGAGCATCAAAAATTCGTCTGCAATTGCGGCATCCACTCGCTCTCTGCACTTTCACTGGGAGCTACAATCCTGAGCTGCTGCTATGTGGCCGTCTTGGATCTCTCTCCGCCCGGTGATGAAGTTTTTCTGTTTCTTACTTTTCGTTTGGTGATGCCCGTTCCCCACAGAGCCAGACCTTCCCGGGTTCGCTGTGCTTGCTGTGAAAGTCTCAGTCCTCAGCGCTTCCAATTGCTGTTTTCCTTGTGGGGATGGGACCAACCGAGCCCGTCAGTCCCGTACACTCCGCACCGAGAAGCGCCACGCTGGGGCACCGGCAAAACAGCTGCGCCGGCCAAAAGAGTCGCGCTGGCGACCCGTGTGGCTCCTCTGCCAGGAATCTTCTGGTCTGTGGGCAACAAAAATTCGTCGGAAAGTGTGGCGTCCACTCATTCTCTGCGCTTTCACTGGGAGCTACGTTCCTGAGCTGTTGCTATATTGGCCATCTTGGATCTCCCCGGAATTTTTTTTTTTTTTTTTTTTGAGACAGAGTCTCACTCTGTCACCAGGCTGGAGTGCAGTTGCACAATCTCAGCTCACTGCAACCTCCACCTCCCGGTTCAAGTGATCTGCTGCTTCAGCCTCCTGAGTAGCTGGGACTGCGTGTGCCAGCATGCCCAGCTAATTTTTGTGTTTTTAGTAGAGATGGGGTTTCACCATGTTGGCCAGGATGGCCTCGATCTCTTGACCTTGTGATCTACTCGCCTCTGCCTCCCAAAGTGCTAGGATTACAGATGTGAGCCACCGTGCCTATCCTGTAAATAAGGATTTTAATTGAGTCTCACACCTGTCATTCTTCAGTTCTGGATTTTAGCTGAGTTACTTATGTCTTTGAACCTCTGTAACATGGAATGAGACAAAGGAGACAATGCTGTTAAGCACCTAGAACAGTATCTGGTAGGTGGTTGGCTGAAAAATAAAGCACTCTGCCGTACTTTTCCCACGTCACCTGTGTATCCAGCTGGATGTGTATCTGTAGGCATAGCCTTCCCTGAACTCTCACTGGCCTCTAAATCTGACTGAGCAGTGACATTCACTTCCTTGGACATTTTTACATTTCCCAAGTTTATAAAGTTTACATGACATAGGAAGAGAGCAGAATAGTGTCTTGGTTTCACATAGGTAACACTCCCTTTCCCTTTTGTCCCCTGTGATCACACTGGTGGAGACAGTGTGATCTCAGGCTCTTATTATTCAACCTACAAAGCAGCTAGCTGGTCTTTCCCTCAGGGCCAGAAAATTTTTTTCTCTTGCAATTTGCAAACTTTTATATAGTTGAGCTCTTCCTTCCTTCTCAGGTACCTTATAACTCTCTTCAGAGTAGGACAGGAGTGTTGCCAGGGTGTTGTCCTCCTCAGGGCTTCTGATTCTAGCCATGAGACTGCAGATTTCACATTCCATAGCAGTTTCTGCTTTAATGAGTTTGATCGTTGAAATTTTATATATTGAGTTGCTATGTCTTAGGAATAACTGCCTTAGAAAAATCTTACCTAACATTTTAAAAATTGCTTCAATAGTTCCTTTAGTGGTGACTCTAGAATTTTTTTTAAAAAGCTCAAAATACATAGAATTTGATTTCAAGTGCCAGTAGAACTTGATTAAAGAATGAAAGTATTGCAAAGCTCTGCTTTACTGACCACCTCACCACATTCTGGGCCTGTGAGAGGAAGCCTGTGTAGAAGCACAGGGTCTGGCGGTTCACATGGAAGACTTGATGTTGCTCAGACCCAGCTTTGAGTCCTGGCTTCTACCTATGTGATCTTGAGTACATTGGTTGGTCTTTTTGAGCCACAGGTTTTCTATCTGTCACAAGAGGGATGACAGTTTCAATAAAACCAACATCCTCGAGGGTTGCAGTGAGGCGTATATAAAATAATGCATGTACAGTGCAATGTTGACTATTTAGTAAATAATGAAAATACTGGCTATCATTATAAAGTGAGACATGGTCAAGATGCCTTACTGTCTTTTAAAGAGAGAGCATGTGTCCACAGAATAAGCAGAGAATATCCTGTTAATAACATGCTAAATTATGTAAAATATCTAATAAAGCTAACATCAAGAGACAGATTTCCAGTTTATCTTATTGAATACTATTAGATTGGTGCAAAAGTCATTGCAGTTTTTGCCATTTTTTGCCATTAAAAAAATGACTTTTGCACCAATCTAATGTATTAGTTTCTTGGAGCTAATAACAAAGTACCACCAACTGGGTGGTTCTGAAAACAGAAATTTGTTGTGTCACAGTTCTGAAAGCTCCAAGTCCAAAATCAAGGTTGTTGGCAGGCCCATGTTCCTTCTCAAGCCTGTAAGGGAAGGCGCCTGCCTTTGCTCTTACAGCTTCTCATACCCTAGGTGTTCCTTGGCTTGTGGCAGCATATTGATGATCTTTCTGTGCCTCTTTACATTCTCTTCCCTCTAATGTCTGTCCCTGTGCCCAAATTCTCCCACCCCGCACTGCAACCTCCGCCTCCCAGGTTCAAGCGATTCTTGTGCCTCAGCCTCCCAAGTAGCTGGGATTACAGTTGCACACCACCATGCCCAGCTAATTTTTGTATTTTTAGAAGAGACAGTTTTGTCATGTTGGCCAGGCTGGTCAAATTTCCCCTTTTTATAGACATTAGGCATACTGGTTTAGACCCCACCCCAATGACCGCATTTCAACACGGATTACCTTTATAGAGAGCCTGTTTCCAAATCAGATCACATCTGAGATACTGGAGGTTAGGACTTCAGCATATCTTCTTCAGGGGACATAATTCAACTCATACCAGATAGGTGTTCTCTAGCATTGTCTGTAACCTTGAGCTCCACTGGTGAAGTTCCTTCCCTCTTGTGGGTTTATGGGCTGCTATTAATTGGATATTTCAGAGTTTATAGGTCATGTTTCATCTGTAGCCTTCAGATCTGGTAAAAATTGGTCATCCTGGCACAGATTCTTTCTTCCAAGATGTGTTACTTTCTCAGTGGCCCATTTTACAGGCTTTTAGAAGTTCCCCCATTCTTATTTTATAATTTTTAATTTTAGTTGTATTTTAAAATATTCTTATTTTATGATTTTTAATTTTAGTGATAGTTATAAATATGATACTTTTTTATTACAATTTATAAAAATGATTTAAAATGTTTTTATATTTTGTGTGCTTATTGTAACAACTCAGTGATACATAAAAGCTAAAGTTAGCCATGTCTTCCTAGCTTCCTTCCATATTTTATCTTCCCCAATATTAAAGTCAACATTAACAGCCTGGTGTCTCTCTTTCCATATATTTCTTCATGTTCAATTGTGTGCAAATACCTCTTGTCATATTTTTGGTTGTTTATTTTTATAGAAAATGGTATTGTGTCATATTCATACTTTGCTTGCTTCCAGGTCAATAGAGGGAGAGTTATCTCTCTTTTTAATAGTTGCATCATATACTGGTGTACTATAGTTTTCTAATCATTCAGTTACTAATGGAAATTTAGTAATTTTTCCATTTTGAGCTGTATGAAATGTTGAGAAGAGGTGGAACTCATCTTTTTGTTTGCTCATGTGCAACTTGAACCGTTATTATTTTTAAAGAAAAAAAACCCTGAAATATCAGTTCTTAACAGTTACAGGAATATCTGGAAAGATTTCATAGAGTGATGAAAGAGGTCACCCAGCCATTGCCACTTTTTGCCTTATGCCTTCATTTAGAAAAATGACAGAGTTTCTGAGACCAAGGGGGAGCTTCCAAATGTGCTTTGGGGGATTCTTTGAGCTTATAATTTAATAATGCCTGAATTTCACTAATTTGGTATTGCCACGTTCCTTTTGTGAGCCTGAAAATAAGCCTTTATGTGTCACATACTACACATGTTGTTGCCAACTAGACTGGACAAGCATTTTCTTCAGGAAAAATAATTAGAACACAGTAAAGGGAACCTGGATTTTAAAGCTAAGCTTCAATGAATGTTGTCACTTTAGGGTAACTTCAGGGCTTAGTTTGTCTATAGAAATATCAGTAATAGGCTTCCAGATACTGTATTCCAGTCACTAGTTAGCATTACTCATACAAACTGGTTCTATTTTTGGAGCAAGCACAGGACAGATTCCTTAGCAATTCTTGGTCAATAGCCAGCTAGTATACTGCAGTGACCTGGAATAACCTGAGAATTCAACCACAGGAAATGAGTTTCTATATATTTTAACTGATGAAGAACAGAAAATAGGGGGAGAGGGAGTATGCCTTATTTGGATACGGTACTGGCATGTTTTGTATTTTCTACTTTTTTAAAGATCATGATAAAAACAAACTTCAAACAGTATAGAAGGATATAAACTATCAAGTAAAGATCTAGAGTCCCATAATTATAATTCCCGTAAGTAGTTGAAAACAACCACTTCCTATCTTCATAATGTATTGTTAAGTGAGCAAATGTATGTTGTAGAATATTAAATAGAATATTATGCTACATATATTCCACAATGAACTATAATATAAATATTACATACATATATACTATATGTAAAGATATGCATGTATATATACATATATATGTAAAAATAAATGGATTTTTAAAATAAAGGAGTATAGAGTGTTTTGGAATGTTTCCTTTTCACTAAACAATATTACCTTTAACACATTTCCATATCAGTACATCTAGATCTACCCCATTCTTTTCTGCCTAGCAATCCTCTGCTGGGTTGGGTCATAGTATTTGTTTCACCAGTCCCTTACTAATGAGCACGTATGCAGTTCTCAGTGTTTTGCAGTTACAACCCATATTGCAAATAACATCCTTACACAACTATTTTTGTGCAGTCATGTGTGTTAAATTTTATATTGACAAATTCATTCATGATTTTTATGACTTTAAGGATTTAGATCATGCTTTAATACTCCCCATGTCAAAAATTTAAAGGTTTATACACTTTATTCTGACCCTATTTTAGTTTAATTTTCTTACCCTTTAATTCTTTAGGAGAATAACAAAGTAGGAATCCACCCTAACTTTTTTGCCCCAAAAGCCAGCCAGCTTTTCCAACATCTGTCGTTAATCTATCATCTCCTTGCCCCACTCCAGTTTTGAAGAACTTCATTTACCATATTTAAAATACCCATATATGACATGAAGAACTTTCTCTGAACTGTGTTTCTGGTTATTTTGTCTGTTTCTGGGCTAATATTAAACTGTTTCAATTACTGTAGTTTTATAATACATTTTTATATGTGGCAGGGTTAGTGCTCCCATTCAATTATTCTTTCCTGACAGTTTTCCTGGTCTTTATCACAAATTTATTTTTCTATATAAATGTGGGTACAATTTTGTGAAAATTTTCCCCAAATCCTGTTTTTATTTTGGTTATGATTATTTTAAATTTAATATGGGAAAGATTATATCTTCATAATACTGAGTCCTCTCACCCTAGAACAAAGTATGACCTTCTATTCAGTTCTTTGATTATTATCAGGAGAGAGATTTGTTTTTCTTCATATAGAGCCTGGAAATTTCTCCCCAAGTATTCTACCTATTTTGTTTTTATCCTAAATGGTTGTTTTTTTTTCTCTTTGTCCTCTGTCAGGTTATTAGTTGGATAAAGGAAAACTATTAGTTTTAACATATAAATGTAGTATCAACAATTTATGCAATTCTTAATCAGTTTTCTTAGTTGACGCTCTTGGAGTTCCCAGGTATATAGTCATATTGTCTGCAAATAATGGTAATTATTGCCCCTCTTTTCCGCTATGGAGATTAATTTTCCATGAACTTTGTGTGCTATTACAGAACAAAGACAATGTCTTTTGTTTTCTAATTCACATAGACTAATGATTTCAAACTGCAGGTCAGAACCCATTTGTGGGCCATTAAAGCCTTCTAGTATATTATGACCAGAATTATTAAAAAGTGAGGTAAAAGTAAAATTGAAAAATATTAGAGAGCATTACATATAATAAGAGTTATGAGTCTTACCTTTTAGTTTTATGTATGTGTGTGCATTTACTGGGTCATGGGGTAAAATTTCTCACTGTAAATGCTAGTAAAAAATATTTGAAATGTACTCATATAAGTGCTTTTTTTTTTGGAACTTACAAATACTTTTCCTCTTCTTCTGGAAGCTAGAGGATACTGTCTCCTCTTGGTTCCAACTCTCCTTGCTTCTCCCTGAGTAGGAGGAGGACTGAGTAGAATTATGTAAGCACTGTGATGGGTTTTCAGCCTTTAGATGGAATAACAGTAGGTAGCCAAAGCTCTGGGTTGGAATGTGATTGATACCTTCAGCAGACTCTCCAGGAGTTAGAACCCAGAGCCAGCTTGCTGAAAAGAGGCAGAAAGTGAAGAAACTATTTATTGAGTTCAGACAGTGTCGTGAGTGAGTCCATTTGAATCACTTTTTTTTTTTTTTTGAGACAGAGTCTCACTCTTTCACTCAGGCTGGAGTGCAGTAGCATGATCTCAGCTCATTGCAACCTCTGCCTCCCAGGTTCAAGCTATCCTCAAGCCTCAGCTGGAACCACAGGCACCACCGTGCTCTGCTAATTTTTGTATTTTGTAGAGATGACAACTGGGTACCATGTTGCCCAAGCTGGTCTCAAACTCCTGAGCTCAAAGTGATGCACCTGCTTCGGCCTCTCAAAGTGCTAGAATTACAAGCATGAGTCCCTGCGCTCAGCCTTTTTATTGTTTGTTTGGAATTATTTACCAAATGAAGCACAGAGATTGCATATCCACAACTTGATTTTCCAGCTACCTTTCTGACCAACTAGGTTTCTCAAGGAGGTAGAAATGAGTGAGATATAATCAGGGTGTAAACCCCTGAGAGTTACCGCACCTGTCCTTTGTGGACTACCAACCAAACACAAAGGGATGTCCTGAGAGGCACAGGAATAAATGAGGCATGGCTCTTGCCTTCTTGGGGCTGCTTTTGGTTCTGTTACATTACAGTTATTCAGACACTTATATTTACACTAGTATGCAAGTATCTACAATTTAACACAAAATGTAGAAAGTGCTGTAAAAGGGAGCATCAAACTGGTCAAATGCTCCTGTTTGTAAGTCAACAGTCATTCACTAATAGAAAGGTATTCTTTTAAAATTAGGCAATACATGGCTATCATTTGCTTTATACACTTTAATAGAGAGAGATTGCTGTTCATCCTAAGAGTTAAAAGCAGCCCCAGGAAGCAGGTTCTCCTGCCATGCCCTGAGCAGCACGAGCTGATGGAGCTTCTCTCTGATGTGCAGTCCTTCACATGACCAAGTCTTCTGCTGCTTCTGCTGCTGCATACCCAGCTCCAGCTTGTGCTTACTCACAGCTCCCTCCTGCCTCTCCATTCTGTGGCCTTTCCGTTTCTGTTGCTGCCTGCTCAAATATTTTCCTTTTTCTTATGTTTGACTCTCAAGAAAGCAGGAGCGAGGAGAAAAGCAGAAAGCGGAAATAAATCTGTTTGGTCAAGCTCACTGCTACTGTGCCAGAGCTTTTTATTTTCCAGCCCATCAGCCGCTCTTTGCAATTTTGCTGTTTTCTTGCTTTGTCTTCACTTGCACCCTGATTATATCCAACCCTCCGCCTACTCAGCACCTGAGTCACTGCAGCTGGATAAGACTAGGGTAAAGCACACAGTCACGCTGACTCACCTGCAGTTCGTGATCATTCATCTCAAGTGAGTTTCCAGTGCTGTTCACCGATTGTGTTACCCCTCACCAGCCCATTCACTGTCCTACTTTTCTAGACAGCCAGTTCATTCGTACCTTCTGCTGTCTCCCCAAACTCCAGCACCTCTTCCCCCATCCTCACTCTCAGCTGATGACCTTGCTTCTTATTTTAATGAGAAGATAGGATAGAGCCCACAGAGGGTCTTATCACCACATCTTCCCAGAGAGTGGCTCTGCCTGTTATTCTCTGTGTTCTTTCCTATAACTGTGCATGAGTGGCCCACATTCCTATCTTAGTCCAGCCTCTTCCCTTTTATGTTAGATTCATCTCCTTGTGCCTACTCAAGCGCATTGCTTTAGCAGTTTTCCCTATTCCTGCATCACCAACTTGCCCTCTCTCTACTGAATCATTCTCATCTGCATTACAAATATTCTTTTATTTCTCCTGTGTTAGAAAATCCTCTGTGGCTGTTTCTTTCTCCTTCTCCTATCTGTTTCTGCCTTACATTTTCAGAAACATTTCCCAAAATATTCCTAACGTTTTTTTTTTTTTTTTTGCCAAAAAGGCCTTTAATGGTCTGGTGAAGCCATGGACTCCTTCTCAAAATAATGCTTTAAAGTGCTTAAAATGAAACATAAGACTAAAAAAGAAACACAGGACATTGGAATATACTGATCAAAATAACTTTCCACTATTGTGATATGGTAGCATGTTACAAATGAAGAAACAGGCTTAGAGAATCAGACATCCAACAGCAAAGTTAGTAAGTAACAGTCAAGGATTTAAATCAAGGTGTCTGATTCCAGTGCTGTTCACCAGTTGTGTTACCCCTCAGCAGTCCATTCACTGTCCTTCTTTATATCCTATGTATACGGTCACTCTTCAGTATAAGTAGTTTCCTTCCATTGGAGCACGTGTAGCGCAGAAGAATACAGTCACATGAGACCTACTGATGGGTACAGTAATTACTGTAAATTTGAAATAGTAATGAGCATGATGTTTTGAGATATTTGTATCAACTATAATGTAATACGAAAATATCCACAATTTCTGTAGGCTACAAAGTAACAGATGCTGCTATTATATTATTAGCTGAAGAAAATGCTACATTAGAGAGGAGTCAAATAAAGATGGAATTTTTTTTCCCACCAAAATCCCGAGCTCTCTGAATTCTATCCATAGATTCTTTGGGGGCCCTCATGTAAGAGACTGTGGCTTTTATAGCAAAATTTCATTTCAGAGATTTTCTATTCCCTGCCTTCTACTTCTCTTCACCCTTTATTGAGTCCACTCCAATCAGGCTTTTGCCCCCAGAATCTAGTGAGACTGTTCTTGTCAGGGTTGCCAATGACTTCCATATTGCTGTGGCCCATGATCTTGCTTGCCTTATGAGCAGTATTTGAGACAATTGATCATTCTTCTTTACTTTTCTTCACTTGACTTCAAGGATACACACTTTCTTGGTTTTCCTCTGGCTTTTTTGGCAACTAGTTCTCAGATACCTTCACTGATTCCTCATCTACTGACTACTAGATCTTGGAGACCCGGCACTCAATCCTTCAACGTCTTCTCTTTCTGTCTATATGCATTCTTTTATTTATCTTATCCATCCTTGAGGCTTTAAATATCCAATGTATTCTAATGTTTTTCCCAAAATTATAACTTTGGCCTTAACCTATCTCCTGAATTCCAACTGCCTACTCAATATCTCCATTTGGTTGCTTAACAGGAAAATTAATCATGTCTAGATCTGGGTTTACCTGCTTTTCCTGTGGTCTTTCCCATCCCAGGAAGTGGTATCTCCATTCTTCCAGTTGCTTGGGTCAAACGCCTTGGATTCAGATTTACCTCTCTTTCTCATATCCTACATCCAATCCATCAGCAAGTCCTGTCAGTCCTTGCTTCACAGTATATCCCTCGTGTTTTCCTTCTCTACCACCTTGCTGTTGCTCCACCCCAGCCTTTAAGGCCCCTCCTCTGGAATTCTGCCCTAGCCTCCTCACCTGCTCCCTGCTCCTCTTTTCTATCCTTAAATTTGGACGTTTGCAAATCTTACAAACAACCTATCCACTCTGCTCCTTTGAATTCAGAAGAAATGTGCACAGTTGCCAAACAAAATCAAAGATCCAGGTACCAGGTATTACTAATGTACATGATTCCAAAATGATAGATGTTTTCCTGTGAGTGACTTACGGAATTCAGTCAGCAGCAAAAACATTAACTTCATGAGATTTTAAATGCAGCTCTGCAGGTTTGATGCCTATAGAAAGACAGTTTCAAAAGCATGGTACTGGAGAGATCCAAGATGGCCACGTAGCAGCAGCTCAGGATTGTGGCTCCCAGTGAAAGCGCAGAGAGCGAGTGGATGCCACAACTGCAGACGAATTTTTGATGCCCACAGACTGGGAGATTCCCGGAGAAGGAGCCACACGGGTCGCCAGCGCAATTCTTTTGGCCGTCGCAGCGCTTCTCAGTGCAGAGTGTACGGGACTGGTTGCCCTTTTAGTCGGGCTCGGCCGGTCCCATCCCCACAAGGAGAACAGCAATTGGAAGCGCTGAGGACTGAGAACAAGCACAGCTGAACCCGGGAAGGCCCAGCTCTGTGGGGAAGGAGCGCCCCCCGAAGGAAAACTAAGAAACAGAAAAAACTTCATAACCAACAAGCCAGACGTCCACTTAGAGACCCAATCTGAAAGTCGGCAATTACAAAGACAACAGGTGGATAAATTCACAAAAATGGGAAGAAACCAGGGCAAAAAGGCTGAGAACACCCGAAATCAGAATGCCTCTCCTCCTACAGGGGATCGCAGCTCCTCATCAGCAAGAGAACAAGGCATGATGGAGGATGAGTGTGATGAACTCACAGAATCAGGCTTCAGAAGGTGGATAATAAGAAACTTCTGTGAGCTAAAAGAACAT
>CAUYQU010002575.1:0-47907 GCA_963574635.1 Cheracebus regulus | reverse complement strand
TATATACCTAGTAATGGGATTGCTGAGTCAAATAGTAGTACTGTCTTAAGTTATTTGAGAAATCTCCTCCAGGTCCTGTCATCCTACTCCTTCTCCCTGAACTAGCACACTTTATAGTTCTTACTTAGTATAAGTATTATTTATTGTGTTAGAAGGTGTGCCAATTATATAAACTATCCTCACATAGATGTTATATTAAAGCCTTTTGTTTGGGCTTTAACGTTTATCCAGTGGAATTTGAACACTATTTTAGATGAAGACCTTGATATTTACTAACTCTACAATAGGAAAGTGAATTGATTAGTCAATGTGCAGATACATGTCTGTTTTTTTTTTTTTTTTTTTTTTTTTTGAGGTGAAATTTCACTCTGTCTCCCAGGCTGGTGTACAGTGGTGCCATCTTGGCTTACTGCAACCTGTGCCTCCCAGGTTCAAGCAATTTTCCGACTTCAGCCTCCCATAGTGTGCCACCATGCCCAGCTAATTTTTGTATTTTTTTGTCAAAGATGGGGTTTTACCATGTTGATCAGGTTTATCTTAAACTCTTGACCTCAAGCGATCCACCCATTTTGGCCTCCGAAAATGCTGGGATTATAGGCATGAGTCACCACACCCAGCTAGATGTGGATGAATATCACTTTAAAGAAAATTTTTATCAATACGGGCCAAATTTCAAGATTGTCTGAACTATTAAAACAACCCAGATAATAATCCAGCTGCTTCACTTTTTGAAACTTTGCTTCTACTCTGAACGCAATCACAGAATCTACAGCCCCACCTGGCACTGCTTCAGTTGAGGGCAAGATAAAATTCCTGGTTTCATCCTGGTTGATATTTCATTGATACATTTATTATGAAGATACATAATTCAAACATGAAGAAAGGAGCAAAACTGAAAGGTCAGTGTAAAAAATACATAATTTCAACATGAAGAAAGGAGCAAAACTGAAAGGTCAGTGTAAAAAATACCAATGGGAACACTGTTTCCCTGGTTCTTTGGTGATTAATATGAAAGTTTCCATGTTTATCCCCCAAGAATCTTCGAGAATTCTGAAGACAAGATTTTTTTTTGATGCGTCTTTATATCTCAAGCACTGAGTGCAATGTTAGGTACATAATAGACACTCAAATAGCTTTGCTGAAAGAAGGCACTTATGTTTTCTTCGGTACTTTAAATATAATTATATTCCATCACCACCACTTCTAGCATTCTATAAATTTCTTCATCGATTTAATACAGACTTGTTTAGCACCTACTCTGTTGCCAGACCCTATTCTAGGCACTGAGGATAAGTGAACAAAACAAAATCCTTACTGTCATGGATCTTATGTTTAATCAGGGAAAGAAACAATAATCGAACAAACATATTAGAAAACATAATATAATGTCAAGTAGTAATAAATACCATGCAGACAATTAAAGGCTAAGGGAATACAGAGTGACAAGTGGATGCTATTTTAAATAGGAAAGTGATGTTTGAGCAGGGATCTAAATGAAATGAGAGAGTAGGCCCTGTGACGATTTGAGTGGAGAGCATTCCAGCAGAAAGAACAACAAATGCAGAGGCAGGCTTTGAGACATGAGTGAGCATGGTGTGTTTGAGCAGTAGCAGGTGAAACAAAGTGAACATAGAGAGTGGTAGAAATCAGGTAGACGGATGTTTGATTATGGAGGAGGTTCTAACGTCACTATTATGACTTAAAATCTATTCTAAGGAAGTCATGGAAAGAATTTTTGAACCAGTAAGTTAAATGTGATTAATACATTTAAAAGATCACTCTGGTTGCTATGAGAATAAACTGGGTGGGTGTATGTGGGTAGTGGGAATGGAGAAGGAGTGCAAAACCAGTTAGGAAGCTATTGCTGCAATCTAAAAGTGAGGATGTTGGCGAGGACCAAAGAGTATAGAGGAGGTGGTGATAAAAGATTAGATTAAAAACATATTTTGCTGAGATAAAGATATATGAAAAAATCAGAAGAGCAAAAGATGAGTCTAAGGTTTGTGACATAAGTTATAAGATGAATCAAGGGATTCATCTTATAATCCCCCAACTGAAGTGGGGGACATGGCAGAGGAGCAGACTTGAAGAGGAAACCGTGAGTTCCATTTTGGAAATACTACCCAAGAGAAAAACTTATGGAAGCACTTGGACAAATGGGTCTAGTGTACAAGAGTGAGGTCTAAAATAGGTCATCAGTTTATATTTTGGTGGTGGCCCAGAAACCAGGTCAAGAAAGCATTTCAGAAATTAATTGTTCCAAAGGCTAAGAAGTTCAGGTAAAATGCAGACTCAGAATTACTCATTGGATTCGGTTATGTGAGAAGTTGTTAGTGATCTTGGCAAGAACTCTTTAGTTGGATATGGACAAAAGCCTGATGAAAGTAAGCTCAAGAGAAAATGAGAAGAAAATGGAGAGAACAAACAGACAACTCTTTTATTTCTCTCTTGTAAATAGGGAGCAAAGAAATGAATTCCTATTTGATAATATTTTCTATTTCTTTACTGTATGACTTTGCAGCAAGGCTGAAAATTTCATCTTTTCACTTTTTAAATGTATTTATTTGTTTAAGATGACAGATAAATTTATATGCATTTATTGAATACAATAAGGGGTTTTGAAGTATATATACATTGTGGCATGGTTAAATATAGCTAATTAACTTATTCATTATCTCACATAGTTATCATTTTTTTGTGGTGAGAACACTTATCATCCACTCTATCAGCATTTTTAAGAATACAGTATTTCATGAGTAACTAAAATCATAAAGCTGTACAATAAATCTCTTGTACTTATTCCTCCTATCTAATTGTAATTTTGCATCCTAAGTTTCATCTTTTTATTCAACTTTGTGACCAGATTTTAATACTCGGCAGGTTCCAATGGATAAATAACAAAGTCAATGGACCATTGAATGACAATGTACTTATTTGCAAAGAAAATACTAAAGAAGAAACTCTGGAATACTAAACTATAAGATGAAATAGAAAACTCTGACAGCTACACTAAAGTTCTTATTATGGCTGACCCCATGGTAAATTTGATATAGTGAAAAGCAATTTGCTTGGAGGTAACATGATTTCAAGGATGGTGGGGTGTCACAGTGACAAGGCAGTGTCCAGAGATGAAAGTTTTTCGTAATTCATTTTCTCCCTTCTGCCCTTTTGAAGAATTTTAGGAAAATTTTATGAAGTGGTCTGGAGATTAGAAAGGAAAAGAGAAAAAGACAAGAAAACGTGTATATCAAATTGGGATTATGTCTCAAATAAACAACTAATTTCTTAGAGCATTCTAAATGCCAGGCACTGTGCCAAGCCCTGGATAGAGCATTGACCAAGTCAACATGGCCCTCTTACGGTCCAGAGGGCAAATCCTTACAGACAAACAGATGTGATTTTAAGCTCTCTGAAAGGAGAAGAGCAGAGTTTTCTCAGAGCTTGTTTTTATGAGGGACCTAATAATCTAGGAAGCCAAACAAAACTTCTAGAGAAAATTATACTTAAACTGACTCTAGAAAGGTGAGTAGAAACTAAGAAGATATTATCTGTAACTCAGATATGGTCCAGTTGCCCATTAGTATTTAACACCTTTGAAGTTGCTAGATTGTTTCTTTCATACGTTTCTCTAGTAGAGGATGTTTTTAAAATGTAAGGGGGAAAATGAAGGTTTAATAATAACTGTGTGCTTCTTGAAGAAATTCATTAATGCTTAAGGAAATGGAAAATGCATTATTTTAATGTTACCATGAAAACAGAAACTAAACTGTACTATTTCTTTTTTCTTTCTTTCTTTCTTTTTTTTTTTTTTAATAAAGACGGGGTTTCACCATGTTGGTCAGGCTGGTCTTGAACTCCTGACCTCGAGTGATCTGCCCGCCTTGGCCTCCAAAGTGCCTGGATTGCAGGTGTGAGCCACCACAACCAGCCAACTGTACTATTTCTAATCTAACCATGGATAACTTTGTTTTTATCAGTTTACAGTGCTCATGCTTTTTGTCTTCACTGAATTATTTTTCTTTTGTCATTCAGGTAATGTAATTACCTCCTTTTGTGTGATGATCACATGTAATTAATTTTTGTAAATGTTCCTGTCCTGGTAGATGGTTAATTGGATGTCTGTGAATCACATATCTATCTTTTGACTCCTCCCAAAAGTAAATATGTGCTAGTTCTAAAGGGCATGGTTGCTTTACTGATTTTGTCAATTGTTATTTTAAAATATCGTTTTCAAAAATATACTAGTGCTTGAGCATAAGGTAGTATCTTTTATTCTCTTAAGATTAATTTTGAAGTTGTAATTTAAAAAAGCTATTATTTACTGCCACAGTGAAGTTTTGCTAGAAATTCATCTTATTTTTTTCCATTTCTTTAGAATAGAAATAAATAAGATGTGAGTTGGAGTCAAGTTTACAAAGTTGGTAATTGGTGTAGCTGAGATTTTAACCTAAGTCTTAATCTTTTGAATCTACATCAGTTTCTCATTCCAAAACTATAAAAATGAATTGTAATGTGGACAGTATTGCCTAGCAGTTAGGATTCCAATTTGTAGAGTCAGACTGCTTTGGTTCAATTCCTGGCCAGACCACAAAATACTACATAACTTTTGACTTTTTGCCTAACCTTCCTGTGCCTCATATATAAAAAAGGAAAAAAGCAATAATATTTAATTCATTAATTTTATGAGGATAAAATTTTAAAAATAAGTTAACATATGTAAAGCATTAAGAACAGTGCCAGCAAATACCAATAGCCCAATAAATTTTGGTTACTATTCTAATTTGTCTATGTATAATAAATAATATATACATATATTACTGCTTTATCTTTTAACTAATAGTATCTCATGCTATCTGTAATCATTTCTATGCAACAAACAATTATACTGGCTTTGTATTAAAATAAAGAGCACAAATCTTTTCATCATTTTTGTTCTGTGAATTTCAATTGTTCTTTCTTCATTCCTATAAAATATAAATTGTTATAGATTCACAAATTTTATATTAAGTACCAATATCTAAAATACTATTACCTGCAAGTGTTGTTATATATCTTAGCCACGATAAAATATAGTAAAACTTTTACCAAAAATGGTATTGACTCATATATGTGAAATGTTCCTAAATGGAATTTATCAACCTTTAAATAAAATCTAAAAATGTGCCTAGATATCTATGTAACATCAAACATCCATGGAATTCTAAAAATCTCAATCAAATTTCCATATTGTCAGTCAATGTATTACTCAGGGTTCTCTAGAGAGATAGAACTAATAGAATATATATGTATATACAGAAAGAAGGGTTTATTAAGGAGTATTAACTCACACTATCACAAGGTCTCACTATAGCCTATCTGTAAGCTGCAAGCTGAGGAGCAAGGAAGCCAGTCCGAGTCCTAAAGCTGAGGAACTTGGGAGTCTGATGGTTGAGGGTAGGAAGCAATCAGCATTGGAGAAAGATGCAGGCTGGGAGGCTAAACCAGTCTAATCTCTCCACATTCTTCTGCCTGCTTTTATTCTGGCCATGCTAGCAGCTGATTAGATTGTGCCTACCCAGATTGAGGGTGGATCTGCTTTTCCCAGTCCACTGACTCAAATGTTAATCTCCTTTGGCAACACCCTCACAGACACACTCAAGAACAATACTTTGCATCCTTTAATCCAATCAAGCTGACACTCAGTGTTAACCATCACAGTCAATATGATACCATGTGTACAGATATTTGGAAATATCTCTGTAATAGTTTAAGTTTCATAATCTGTGTCCAAATACAGGATCTTGATTGACAGCATGTATACTTTATAAAATTTAACAATTTGTTATTATTTTTAATAGTTTAGCTGTGCTTGGCCCTGTGGAGTCACAAAGATCACTAATAGAGTCTCTGTCCTCAAAGAATTTCCAATACAGCTTAGGAGCAGAGGCACACAAATATCTGCAACAAGTGTTGCAGATAAAATAAAGCATATAAAGTATCAAAATGTGTTTCTTATGCATTCTCTCTCACAGTGCAGCTGAAGAATAGCATCGCCCAAATGGGGAATTAGTTAAAAAAGAAGAGAACATAGGACACAGGGAGACAGGTGTACAGCAGGAAGAGGGAGATGAAGGAAGATGAAAGGAATCCCTGGGTTGGTGATGAAAGAAGTCCCAGAATATGACTTTTACAATAGACGCAGAAACTACCAGCCAGGATTGAAGTAGTCAAAGTTCTTCAAAGTGATTCCCACAGAAAATGAAATGGATAGAACATCTGAAGTGCCTGAACCATGAGATTGGTCAACAGAATAGAGTTTATAGTTACACTGGTGTTAAGCACACAGAATATTTTTAAAAAACAAGCAAATGAACAAAAGGCAATTATTAACTTTGGAAAAGAAAACAGTTTACAGGAGAAAAAAAATAACTATGGTATACCCTGTGACCAGTTGTATATAGCATTTACATAATTATCATAATAAAATTATTAAACATAAATTTTTATGAGGAGAATGGAAAGGATGCTATGTGTGTCAAGGATAATAAGAGAAGACATACATATTCTGAAGTCAATAAATAAAGAGTAAACCAGGAAATAAAGAAGTAGTCATGTCAACTAAAAGAATAAAATAGAAAAGAAGATGCTGAATAGTAAATGTAGTATATATTTGTGTAAATTATTGAAAAAACTGACAAAAGCAAAAATATTTTATTTGTCTACATACAGAAGTTATTATATACATGTATGTAAAAACATATAAAGTCAACCAGAAAAAAAAAAAAGCATAAAATTCATGGTTGCTTACCTTGAGAGCAAAAAGGAAGAAATGGTGGAGGTGATGCTTTAAAAGAACTTGGCTCTATATGTAAATTCTTATTTCCATTTTTGAAAAGACTAGAAATTGGTATGATTAATAGATATTAATTTTGGGAGGTGGGCATAGGAGTGTTTTATTGTTCTCTGAACTTTTTATTTATTTCCCAAAGTAAAAGGAATATTTCTTTAAATGAGAGAGCTCTATAACCAGGGATTATAACTAGAATTTTGCTGAATGAGAAATAAACAGAAGGATTTTGGTATATGTGGACTTGGGCAATACTAGTGCATTAATAGTAGAGGAGATACAAATGAAGAGGGTAGGTTGGATTCTCCTGTTGAGTCTACAGAATGCTATAAACTTACATGATTTAAAGCTCTTCCCTGGCTCAGGGTCTTTGAATATGTTAAAATTTATACCCTCCACTGCCCCTAGCCCTGAAGACACACCACACTTCACACAGCTTACTGTCACTCATCTTTCAGATTCCATTTTAAATAACATTTTGGCTAAAACACTCCTGACCCCCCACGAGTTCCATCAAATTTGTAACTGCAACTTATTAGGGCTCATTTGTTTGCTGCCTTTCTCCCTCACCGGTGTCTATATTCCACCAGAGATTGTTTTCTAGTTACTCAAATCAAAATCCTTGAAGTCATACTTGCATGCTCTCTTTCTCTCAGTTCCCATATCCAGTTACCAGCAAATCTTATTGGCTCTATCTTGAAAATGTATCTTGAATCTGCTCCCCTTCTCAGCATTTTTAGCACTCTGAAGGTAGTTCAAACCATCAACTCTGTCCCTGATTACCACCTCCTTACTCCTACAGACCTTTTTCCAAGTAGCCAGAATGATCCTTTGGCAATCAAAAATAAGAAATGTTACCCTTCCCTTTCCATCTCTCACAGAAGGAAGAATAGTGCTTATGGGAACAGGCCCTGATACCTCTCTTTCTCCTCTCCTAGTCCTGAACCCTTGTTCATTCTTTTTTCACCAACCCCCACCATCCAGCATTCTAGGCTTGTCTGGCACTTGGCCCTGACATTTGGTGTCCACACTGTCTGCGGCCCCTCTTCTTGAAGACGATCACTTTCACAGTGCTCATCCCCTCACTATTTTTTTCCACCCCCACCCCGTGCCCCACCACCGCCACCCACCCAACCCGGGCCAGAGTCTTGCTCTGTTGCCCAGGCTGGAATGCAGTGGTGTGATCCTGGCTCCTTTCAACCTCTGCCTCCCAGATCTAAGCAATTCTCCTGCCTTAGCTTCCCAAGTAGCTAGGATTACATGCATGCACCACCATGACCAGCCGATTTTGTGTATTTTTAGTAGAGTCGGAGTTTCACCATCTTGGCCAGGCTGGTCTCAAACACCTGACCTCAGATGATCCACCCTCCTCAGCCTCCCAAAGTGCGGGGATTACAGGTGTGAGCCAGCACTCCCGGTCTTCGTTTCCTTCAGTATTCATGCTTTAGACACTATTCCTACAGTCCCCTTATCCTGCTTTATATGTCTTCAAAGTTCTCTGTACTACCCAGCATATTTCATAACTGGCCATTAATCCCTCAGTTGTTGGTCTTTGCTAATTGGAGTGCATCTACTCCATAGGAGCAAAGTCTTATTTTTCCCCTGCTGCATGTCCAGTTCTTAGAACAAAACCTGGCTCTACACTAAGTAAATAGATTTTGAAATGTCCTTTTTAATTGAATGAGGAAAAATATCTTGTTTAAGTAGAACTTAGGCCCATCATTCAGAAGAGTAGGTGGAACAAAGCAGATCCTCAATAAATATCTTCAAGTGAATGAATGAATTGATGAGGCCAATGTCAAACTAGGGCATGAATGAGAAAGAGCTTTTCTTACCATTGGGATTAACTGTCAATGATGATCAATTATTCTAATAGTGAAAAACAGAGGAAGACTACAAGAAAGGTGCAGAGGAAGCTAGGTGGCATTAAAGAACAAATGCAGAGAAATGAAATTATTTAGGAAGAAGAAAAGTATGCAGAGTATTTAGGAAATGGGCTGGCATTTATCGTTACAACTATCTTCACTGTCTTCCAAACACAGCAGTAGACCCATACAAATGTATATGATTCTCCTAAATTCTTACAGCCCTTTGTGAGACAAATGGGATGGGCCCCATTTTGTAGAGGAAAAAACAAATTCAGACAAGTTAACTAATTAAAGTAAGGTCACAAATCTAACAATCAAAATCTCTCTGACTGGTCAGTTGTTTATAACCTAGCCTTGTTTTTTTCTCTGTACACAAACTTTACTCTTAAAGTTATTTTAATTTCCCACAATATTTCACACTAAATAAGCATACACTAAACATTTGTTGAATGAATAAAAAATCCTTTCATAAAAAGTGTTTTAAGGGTAGATATAAACCCAATAGGAAAAAAATATATTTAGGTTGACGGTGATTTTTTAGTTTTCATTCTGTCAAAATCACAATAGATTTGGTAGAAAAATAAGGAAATAGTACTTGCCAGAAGATTAATTGAGAATGTGGTCTAATCATCTTCCAGAGCATTAAGCCAACCTAAACAGAAAGGTAATTTCAGCTTTGAAGAGTTGTTCTTGTGCATGCAAAATTATAAATGGCCTAATTTTCCTTATATCTCCATAATTAACAGAATAATTATTGATCAGCACAAAGCACAAAGTCTCTGGAGACATGATTTGTGTGAGCGCTTAGCTTTTTGAAAGCTTAAATCACTGTAGTCAGTATTAAAAAATGAATTGATAGTAAATGTGGTATAATTAATCCACCTATTCTATTTGCACATAAACATCTTTTCATGCTAAATATCTCATTCGTTTAGGAGAGAATGCAAATGTATTACAATGACAGAATAAAAAATAAATTAGAACTTTTATTTTCCCTGCAATACCCTTGTTTTTAATTTACTCAGACTTCTCATATATTGTGCAAGTTTCAAATATTTCTCAACTTTTATCTGCAAATTACAGGCGCTAGGAGGAGTCTGGGTAGAGCATACAAGTAATCCTCTCAATCCCCCAGAATGCACATGTGCTAATGCTAAGCTGTTTGCCCTCTTGCTTCTCCGGCCTCCTCGGCTCTGTTCTGTATCACAGTGGATCATTACCTGTAGGCTGACTATCTCAGGCCCTGGAACAGCAGGTTTCCTGCTCGGCGTGGTCAATGGGAGGCACTAGTGGGAAGAAAGAGAAAAGAAGCTGGGATATATCTCCCCATCCCTCTCTGTGCAAGTGGCCTCAGGTATGAAGCAGCACTTGCCACATCTTTGTGCTTCCAGTTACCTACAGACAGACCTGCCAGGTGACCTTAGCCCCTGTGCTCTGATAGCACCATTAACGTTTGCCCTGCAGCCCAGGGACAATAGTGACTTCTTGCTGTTGCTAATCTCAGTTGTCTCACTATCTCCTATTGTCTTCACAGCAATTCCATTTCCTGTGTAATCAATTCCTATATTAAGTTTCCTGTGTTCTAAATATTTAAAGCAGTTTGTGTTTTTCTGATTGGACCTAACTGACACAATATGCTTTGATTGGAGGAATGTAGCTTGCCTTGTTTACTGCTACATCCTAGTACCTAGGAGAGTGCCAAGTGCACATTAAGTAATCAATGAAACTGTGCTGAATGACTGCATGGAAAATATGTCCTTTATTTCGTCCAATAGCCTCAGACTTTATTAAGCATTGGAATTACCTGGAGGGTTTGTTATGACACAGATTACTAACCCTCTATATCGTTCTTCCCCAAGTTTCTAATTTACTAGCTCTGTGATAAAGCTTTGAAATTTGCACTTCTAACAAGTTTTCAGTTAATGTTGAAGTGGCTAGTACAGGAACAACACTGAGAAACACCGTTTTAAACCATGATCTGTCCTGCAAATCATCCAATCCAAATATCGACAATGGAGTACACATCTACGTCAATGAGCATAACACTTTATACTTGAAATAGGTAAGGTGATCTTGCATCCATTGTCAGTTATTATAAACATGCTAAATATTTACCATGAAAGGAAAGACATTCTAATATTTTTCTAAGCTTTTTCCAGGAATGATTGCTAGTCATTTAAGTCCTTTTTAAGAATTTTAGAAATATTTTTTAACTTACTCTTTTGTTTTCGGTCATATTCTGAAAAGGAATGGTCAGTTGTCACAAAATACATTGTTTAGTTGAAGATTTATGTTCTTTTGTTCTCTACAAAGGGCACCAGAAAAGGAAACTCTACAAAATAACATTAGAAATTCATTGGTTCTCAATTAAAGCAAATATCACCAATAAAGAAGACTGTCTCTCAGACATTAGTATAAATTAATTTGATCACTCCACTGTTTTGTCATGTGATAAATAATCTCAAATTAATAAAGATAGAGCATAGCGTATATCAAGTACTAGGTTCCATGAGGAGGGTGTGATTAAGTTAATGTTGGTCTCCACATTCGGCTATAAGCTCCATGACAATAGACTCCATATCTGTGTTGTTCTACAGTATATCCCCAAGACCCAGGACAGTGGCTGGGATGGGCATGCATTCAATAGCCATTGGATTGAAAAACTGAATTGAAAAAGAATGAATGAATTAATTACTGAATCATTAAGGACTGGCTTTTTTTTGTCATAGATTATTTTTGAAAGAATTTCATAATCTTCTATTTCGCATACTTTATATATTTCCTTCTTCCCACAATGCCACTTGTTTTCAGGAAAATATTTATGTATAGCAAGGATGCAATAAGTTGACAAGGCTTTAACTAACACGCGTTGTGATAACATAAAGATATTAAAGTAGGCTATATCTCTGAGAGCTTGTGAAAGAGCACAGTTGTATCATTCTCCAGACTAGATAGATAAAATCTAAGAGTTGTCTTTAATTTGTCCCCCTTACCCTCTACAATCCATTAGAAAGCCCTACAGTTTCTATTTTAAAAATTTAGCTTAAATATGATTATTTCTTATTATCTACAATGAGCCCACCTTAGCTCAAGTCACCGCCTTCTCTGACCTAGGCTTCAGTGTGTAGTTCCTGCTTACACTTTTGCACTTGCAGTTTTTTCTCACATGGTAGGGCAGGTGATCTTAAAAAAATATAAAGAGGAAATTGGCTCATGTTACTTTAGAAGCCTCCTCCTCACAGACCACTTGTCTCTTTCACTTAGTTCAAGTGTCTAGAACCCACTAAGGGCAGTTCAACCTCAATGCCTGCCTTTTCACTTGTTTTCTCTGCCTGGAATAATCTTTCCCACAATCTTTATTATTATTATTATTTTTGGCTTTTTACCCCCACACTATTTAGGTCTCCGTTCAAAGTTTACCTCTGCAAAAGGTCTTCTCCAGCACCCTATCTTTAAAAACTATTTCTCTTGTGTTTTCTTTCTTTTTCCACATGTTCTAACAGCACTTTTTCTAAAATGATGTTCCCTTCTCTCTTCCAAGTCACTGTATTTCTCACATAGATTACTCAATGTGAAACTATACATCTACTCACAGTTGTACTTGTTTATGGTTTGTGTCCACAGCAGAAAGTGAGCTCCACAAGGACGCAGCCTGTGTCTATCTTGTTTACTGCTGTATCCTGGAGTCTTTTTTATTTTTAAGTCTAAGTCTCACTCTGTCACCCAGGCTGGAGTGCAGTGGCACAATCTGGGCTCACTGCAACCTCCGCTTCCCGGGTTCAAGCGATTCTCCTGCCTCAACCTCCCAAGTAGTTGGGATTATAGGCACGCACCACCACGGCTGGCAATTTTTTTATATTTTTAGTAGAGACGGGCTTTGACCATGTTAGTCAGGCTAGTCTCAAACTCCTGACCTCAAATGATCCACCCACCTTGACTGGCATTACAGGTGTGAGCCACTGCACCTGGCCTCTCCTGGGGTCTTAAAAAGCACCTAGCAAAGGACAAGTTCTCTATAAGCATCTGTTAAATAAATAAAACATCAAGCACATACTAAGCTTCAATCCAACTTGACAGTAGAAGAAATTTGCCTTACCCACTTTTCCTCCCAGGCCTAAATTCCCCTTCAGTGGATTTTCGCCACTCCCACACATACATGCTGCTTTCACACTCAATGAATTCATGTGCTACCATGTTTCTTACATTACCATGAAAGAATGCTGTCCTGTCATGCATTCACAGTGACATAAATGACTGAAAATAACTTCAATAGTCCTGGTTTCCATGCTTATCACATTTTAACAATGATCTGAAGAAAACTAAACTCTCAACATTTAGCACTTAATTACTACAGCATTATTTGTAATTGCTAAATAGTGGAAACCATTTAAATGCTCATATATAGTAGATAGGTTGAATGAATTGTGGTTCATATACCATATGAGGTCATGAGGTACTATGCAGTTACTTTTTTAGAAGGGGGAGAATAGGCCAAGTACAGTGGCTCACACTTGTAATCCCAGCACTTTGGGAGGCTGATGTTGGAGGGTTGCTTAAGACCAAGAGTTTGAGACCAGCCTGGTCAACATAATGAGTCCTTGTTTCTATGAAAAATTTAAAAATTAGCTGGATGTAGTGGTGTGTGCCTATAGATCCATCTACTTGGGAGGCTGAGGTGGAAGGATCACTTGAGCCTGGAAGGTCAAGACTGCAGTGGGCCGAGATCATGCCTCTACACTCCAGCCTGAGTGACAGAACGGGAGTCTGCCTCAATAAATAAATAAAAATAAAAATGAGGAGTGAGAAAAAGCTATGATGAAAATTTCCATGAGGAAAATCTATGTGAACTGACTTGAAGTGGTTTCTAGCATATATATATATATATATATATGTATGTATATTATAATATTATAATATAATATATAATAAAATAATATATAATAATATAATATAGTATTATATAGTATTATAATATAATAATATATATAATATAATATTATATATATATATTATTTTGAGAGGGAGTCTTGTTCTGTTGCCCAGGCTGAAGTGAAATGGTGTGATCTCAGCTCACTGCAACCTCCACCTCCTGGGTTCAAGTGATTCTTCTGCCTCAGCCTTTTGAGTAGCTGGGATTACAGGCACATGCCACCACGCCTAGCTAATTTTTATAATTTAGTAGAGACAGGGTTTCACCATGTTGATCAGGCTGATCTTGAACTCCTGACCTCATGATCCACCCATCTTGGCCACCCAAAGTGCTGGGATTAAAGGCATGAGCCACTGTGACCAGCCTCTAATGTATATTGTTTAAAAATAAATAAAAAGTAGAAGAAATAGGTATAATCTTCTAATTATTATTATTTTATTTCTTGAAACAGGATCTCACTCTGTCACCCAGACTAGAATTCAGTGGCACCATCTCAGCTTGCTGCAGCCTTGACCTCATGGGCTCAAGCAATCCTCCCACTTCAGCCTCCCAAGTCACTGGGACTTCAGGCATGCACTACCATGCCCAGCTAATTCTTTAAGTGTTACGTAAAGATGGGGTCTCACTATGTTGCCCAGTCTGGTCTCAAACTCCTGGGATCAGGCGATCCTCTTGCCTCAAATCCCAAAATTTTGGAATTATAGGCATGAGCCACCATGCCCAGCCTCTACCTTTTATGTAAGGAAGAAGGAAGAATTTTAAAATACTCATGTATCTATTTTTGCAGACAAACAAATGATAAGCAGAAAGGTTAAACCAGAAACTAACAAAACTGATTTCTTACATGGGGTAGTTGGGAATGAAATGAAAGCAACAGCAGAAGGGGCAACACTTTTCTGAGCGAGAGCTTTGTTTTTGCATGGTTTTGAATTTTGGAACTATTTTTATGTTTTGAATATTTGAAATTTAAAATTAAATCAAGAAGGATGGGAAGACAATGTCAAACTATATACAAACAGAAAAAAACTACTCTATATTATAAATAAATAATACAACCACTTTGAAGGAGAGAGGGAAAAAAAAGTAGCTTTTGAGCATAGTACTTTAAGTTTGTTTTTTGCTTCCAGAGAGGTATGGATGTAGTGATTCCAAAACTATGTTGTGTGTATCACAGGATTGACCAAATGAGTATGTTAATATTGTTGGGAGATAGGGTTCCTACTATGAGAGAACAAAAATACAAACACGTAATGGTAGAAAATAAGAAAGAATCATTTATTGTAAATTTGGAATTAGAATTACTATTACTCATGATTTTATACATACACATGCTCGTATACACACATATATTTATATGGTGTTCCAAAAATCTTAATGATTACATACAAATCCAAAAAGACACAAACACACACACACACATACACATATGTAGACAGTGACTTGGAGGAAGGAAAGGAACACTATTTTAAATATTTTATACATGTGCATACACATAAACATATATTTACAGTTCAAAAGCAATTTCTTTTTTTTTTTTCCAGTACTGTCTACTGAAAAGGCCTGGAAATGATACCTTGGTAGCAATGAAAAAATCCAGGGCTCATATCTTAGCTTATAAATACCATTTTTCACTAGAAAAAGTCAGACTTCTTTGAAAAATGATTGATTCCAGCCTGTGGCAGGAAAGGTACAAGATTAGCCTTAAAACATCTTGTTATACAAAAATGTGAGGAAGGACTCTAAAGAAAGATAGGGACATATAATGTCAAAGGGGATCTCACTGAAAGGGGATCTCACTGAACAAATCTGGGACAATTTTACATCAAAATAATAACAATAATAGAATGTAATTCATCAAATAAAGTGAAATATGTTAGTTCATACTGACAGTAAATTAGGGAAAATAAAAATGTTCTTCTTTATCATAAAATGTCAAATAATAAGTGTAGAAAGAATAAGAGAATTTTTTAAATTACCATTGTGTGACTATCAGAAAAGAAATATCAGTGAATTGTAAAACAATGCATAACATGCAATTTATAGTGCTGGATTGGATGCTGGGCTGGAGAGAAGAAACTGTTATAAGGACATTTTGGGAACAGGTAGCAAAATTGAAATATGAAATGCTTATTAAATAATATTTTAACAACGATAAATGTATTAAGGATGACCATAATTTTGCAGCTATGTAAGGGAATATCCTTCTTCTGAAGACATTCTAGCTAAAGTAAAAGATCTAGATGTAGTTCTTCTCTTCAAGGAGAACTATAAACCACTGCTCAACGAAATAAGAGAGGACACAAACAGATGGAGAAACATTCCATGCTCATGGTTAGGAAGAATCAATATAGTGAAAATGGCCAAACTGCCCAAAGTAATTTACAGATTCAACACTATCCCCATCAAGCTACCAATGACGTTCTTCACAGAACTGGAGAAAACCACATTAAACTTCATATGGAACCACAAGAGAGCCCACATAGCCAAGTCAATTCTAAGCAAAAAGAACAAAGATGGAGGCATCACACTACCTGACTTCAAACTATACTACAAGGCTACAATAATAAAAGCAGCCTGGTACTGGTACCAAAACAGAGATATAGACCAATGCAACAGAACAGAGACCTTGTAGGCAATGCCACACATATACAACCATCTGATCTTTGACAAACCTGACAAAAACAAGCAATGGGGAAAGGATTCCCTGTTTAATAAACGGTATTGGGAAAACTGGCTAGTCATGTGCACAAAGCAGAAACTGGACGTCTTCCTGACACCTTACACTAAAATTAACTCCAAATGGATTAAAGACTTAAACATAAGACCTAACAAAATAAAAACCTTAGAGGAAAACCTAGGCAAAACCATTCAGGACGTAGGCATAGGCAGGGACTTCATGACTAAAACACCAAAAGCATTGGCAATAAAAGCCAAAATAGACAAATGGGATCTAATTAAACTCCAGAGCTTCTGTACAGCAAAATAAACAATCATTGGAATGAACCAGCAACCAACAGAATGGGAAAAAAAATTTGCAATCTACCCATCTGACAAAGGACTTATATCCAAAATCTACAAAGAACTAAAACAGATTTACAAGAAAAAAAAAAAAAACCCATTCAAAAATGGGCAAAGGATATGAACAGAAACTTTTCAAAAGACATATGAGGCCAATAAACATATGAAAAAATGCTCATCATCACTGGTCATTAGAGAAATGCAAATCAAAACTACATTGAGATACCATCTCACGCCAGTTAGAATGGAGATCTTTAAAAAATCTGGAGACAACAGATACTGGAGAGTATATGGAGAAATAGGAACACTTTTACATTGTTGGTGGGAGTGTAAATTAGTTCAACCATTGTGGAAGACAGTGTGGCAATTCCTCAAGGACCTAGAAATAGAAATTCCATTTGACCCAGCAATCCCATTACTGGGTATATATCCAACGGATTTTAAATCGTTCTATTATAAGGACACATGCACACGTATGTTCATTGCAGCACTGTTTACAATAGCAAAGACTTGGAACCAACCCAAATGCCCAGCAATGATAGACTGGACAGGGAAAATGTAACACATATACACTACGGAATGCTATGCAGCCATAAAAAAAACGATGAGTTCGTGTCCTTTGTAGAGAGAGACATGGATGAACCTGGAAAGCATCATTCTCAGCAAACTGACACAGAAACAGAGAATCAAGCACCACATGTTCTCATTCATAGGCAGGTGTTGAACAATGAGAACACATGGACACAGGAAGGGGAGCATCACACACTGAGGTTTGTTGTGGGGGGGACTAAGGGAGGGACAGTAGGGGTTAGGGAGTTGGGGAGGGATAATATGAGGAGAAATGCCAGATATAGGTGATGGGGTTGGAGGCAGCAAACCACATTGCCATGTATGCTCCTATGCAACAATCCTGCATTTCCTTTACATGTACCCCAGAACCTAAAATGGAATTATATATATATATATATATATAATTATATAAATATATATAGAGAATTATATATATATATATATATGTATATATATTTAACCTAGATAGATAGAGGGATGTGGCAAAATGTTAGTAACTACTGAATCTGAGTGAAGGGTATACAAAAGTTGTTTTTTATACTATTTTTGCAATTCTTCTATGAAATTAAAATTATTTCAAATAAAATAAATTATTTCCAAATAAGTAGTTCTTTAAAATTAGCAATAAAACTCTGACGGATATTATCTGGTTATTGGCATTGGAAGATACATGATAGAGTATTAATTCATTCAATTATGTATTTGTTCCCTATGCTATTGCAGAAAGACACAAAATAAACTAAAAATAAACACATAAATAACAAGTTTAATGGAGAAAAACACTGAGAGGATACAGGAGAAGGGGTTGAAAGGTGGTTATGTCTTAAAGAGGATAGTCAGAGGGGACTTGACTATTAATGTCTTGGGTAAGTGAAGACCTGAAAAACGTTGAAGAAGTGGAGGAGGTGCTGCTGCAAGAGAAGAACATTCCAGAAAGAGAAAATACAGTGGCATTCTTGGAAATGCTTAACAACAGGCTCTTCATGGGATGAGGACACCCGATTTTTAGATTTTGCCGGTATCCTTGGTGTAAATACTCCCACTTTGGCTGGTTTCCAGCTACCACTGGTTTACAACTGGCTGGCACAATTCCCAACAATTTAGCAATTCACCCACAAGTCAGTAGGCTCACACCCCAAAACACCACTGAGAGAATAAATAGTAGATGCAGGAGCCCTGAGGCAGAAGGCGCATACTGTGCATATCAAAGTAACAAGAGACCCGGTTGTGTAGGTCCCCTAGGTCTGGTACGGAGTTTGACTTTTATTCCAAGTGAGCTTGGATACCGTTGGAAGAGTTTGATCAGGAAAGCAAGGTGATCCAACATTTGCTTTGACGAGATCACTGGAAATGCTGTCTTGAAAACTTTTAGGCAAGGAAAGGTAGAAACAGGGAAACAGAAGGCTACTATAATAACAAAAGAGGAAGACTGTAGTGCTTAAAACTAGAATCCTAGGAGTAAAGGTAGCTAGAAGTAAGGTAATATAGGGTCTACAGTTGTCCCTTGGTGTCCATAGGGGATTGGTTCCAGGACCCATGCAGATACCAAAATTCACAGATGCTCAAGTCCCTGATGTAATATGGTGTGATATTTGCATATAATCTACACATACTCTCCCTTATGTTTTAAATCATCTCTAGATTGTCTTATAATGCCTAATAAAATACAAATACTATGTAAATAGTTGTTATACTATATTATTTTAAAATGTTTGCAGTATTTGTTTTTTCTTCTGAGTTTTTTTTTCTGCACGTTTTCTGTTATTGGTTGAGCCTGCAATGCAGTACCCACAGATATGGAGGGCTGACTGCATTTTGGGGGTTAAAGCTCACTGGATCTGCTGGTGGGTGGAATGGGGACATGAGGGAAAGAGAGAAGTCAAAGATGACTGAAAAATTAATTTACCAAAAGGATGGAGTGCACATTAACAGAGAAAAGGAATATGGTGAGAGGAACAAGTGTGAGGGAGTTTTGTTTTACATACACTGAATTTGAGATCTGAATGGAGAAGTCCAGTTAACAGTATCTGAATACATACAGAGAGCAGCAGTAGGCTAGGAAGAGTGATCATAGAATGCAAGGGCAGCTCGGCTCACCCAGGCTGTAGCTGCATCCAGTCCACTGACTTCATCGATTTGTTCTCTATTCCCTTTCTCCTAGCATATAGAGTTCTCCAAATGTTAATAAAGTGTTTAAGACTGGAAATTAATGTAACTAACCCATTCTAAGCACAAACAAAAATGGAAAGTTTAAAATGAATGTCCCCCTCTGCACAATCTAATTTTCTGAGGACATCAGAAAGAAAATATTTGGGCAATTTACATTTTCTGCTATCTAAAATTAAGTAAAGAAAATAAAGATGTCAAATAGAAATCAACTACCACCACCACATACACACAAAAATTATTTTCCTCCACCATATTAGTGCCTTAAATATTATTTTGAAAATTTTGGTTGTAAATAGTATTATATATTTTTTAATCAATGAATATGGTGAAAGTACAGGTAGCAAAATATGTGCATGCTTGGGTCAAGTACAAAGACACTTTTTAATGAAATTGCTGAATATGTATTTTAATGCAGAACATGTTCTTTTCTCACTGTTAGACTTAAAAAAAAAAAAAAGAAAGAACAACAACAAAACTCCTTCCTTCCCCGAGTAGAACGGCTTGAGAGATGATCAGCCATGACTAGGGAGGAAAGAATGCCAAATTTCCAGTGTGTGCGTGCACATTTCTTTTGCTCATAATTAATAGCCCCTGTGCTTGCTAAGTTTTTGGAAAGCAGCTCGGAGCCTACCCAGGTAATGCCTTCTGACAACGTTTTAAAGATCAGTTATGTCATATGGCTGCCTTTTAGAAAAAAAAAGTCATAATGCATAGCTGTGCCATATGGCATCTCTGAAGAATCAGCCGGATTGGACAGACATTCATTGGATAAGGTCCCACAGCACTTGGAAAAGAATGTAGTCCTGTTGCCAAAATGTGGCCTTTGTTAATCTCCTAACTATTATTGTGCAGAAACCAATTCATCTGTATTAATTATAAACAAATTTTAATTACTTCAGTAAAAGCCCATTATACCGATATCTGATGCCAAACAAGCTGTATTAACTCTTTGTAAGTCTCCAAAGCAAACACGAGGTGTTGGAACGTAGGTGTTTTATATGAGGCAGGAATTTCTCTAGCTGAGTGTAAAAATGCAATTCTGACATTTAGTTTTCCAGTTCTTTTAAGAGATCCCATGATGCCTTTGCTTTTTGCAGACTATATCAAAAGGCAGCTGATGCATATAAGTTGTTAAAGGCAGTTATCCCTAATGTCTGAGAGTGTTTAGCTGCACTTTATATTCTTTCACTTAAGATTTAAAAGTTAAGGGAAAAAAAGTCCACAATGTAAAGCAATGATTTTCAGTGACACAAAACAACCTGTCAAAATGTGACCTGGTAAAACATTCATCAACTAGTCATTTCTGATAGTGCTCTGGACAATATGAGACCAAACGTATCCTGTGCATCAAAGCATAATATCTTAAAAAAACATGAAAAACCAAATCACTAGTGTGTTTTATGGCAGCAGCTTGGCCAAGAAAGCTGGCTGGTCTTTCCCGCACAGAAACTATCTGGTTTGCAGATGACACATGGTGGTTACAGTCCGCGCAGCCGTTGGGGTTGGACAGGATCCAGCGAGAGGGCTCATCTGTGTGCAGCAGCGTTGGAAGCGCCTTTGAATCCAGTTTCACTAATGTGTAGTTTTATTTTATTAGGCCAACCATCAAAAGTTTCTCTTCGTCCTGGAAATCATTCCTTTTGGTATTCATATCACTCCTTGGACCTAAAAAGTTAAACAGTTTTAAACAAATAGAACCACATCCTGCCTTCTTCTTCCATTAGACTTTGAAGTTTTTTCATAAAAACCTCACATTAGTTTTTCCTCATTCTATACAACAAAATAATTTATTTTTGTATCCAGAATGGGCAAATCCTAGAAAGTGCTCTCCTCTGTAAATTTCTGTTGGTTAACACATGGCAAATAGCTTCAAATTATGTCATAAACATAATATGGGTGTAGAGCTAGCTGAAAATAGGGAAAGGGATGAACGTTTAGGTAAAATCGATTATCTCAAGGTTTGGGGGTTTTTTAATGTGTACAAGTTAAATGCATTACATAATAAAGGATTTGTCAAGTTTTCCTTCTACTCAAAAAGCCGTAATTGTAAATATCTGTCATATACCTATAATGTTTATATTTCAACTGCAGTTTAAAGTCATATAATTTTAAATTTTGGAGCTGAAAACACCATAGAATTTTCCAGGCTATATCCCTCATTTTACATATAAGAAAACTAAGATGCAAAGTAAAATGCCTTATCCAAAGTCACAAAGCTAGATAATGGCAACACAGGAACATATTTCTTCTAATATTACTAATACTCTTAAATTATATGACACTGTCTCATTTCAGTTGATCAACAGATAACAGATTTACCTTGATCAATAAAAACAAAGTAAAATAATGACCACAAGCTGCAGAGCTTCTATACATGTAATTGCACATATTTTTTAGCCACTATAGGGACTGATTTCATTCATCTGGTAAAAGTTAAGTGTTAACATACCTGGCTACGTATACCTGGTTTGGGAGGATGTTAGGGTGAGGGTGAATGGAGTTTGGCGGGGGAGGAAGACAATATATTATACGTCCTAGGACATAGGACATAGGACTCTCCAACAAGTTTTTTATTGCAAAGAGCTACTTTCCTTCTTTCCAACATTAAATAATAATAATAAAAATCTTGAGCTAAAACTCACACATATAAATTAGCCCTACTGAATTGTTTTCATAATTATTAAAATAAAAAAATTACTGGACACAGTTTAATAAATAAAAGAAAGGTAGATTCCAGAGTACATGTGTGCTCAGTCTGTAGATCTTGCCCCAAGTTTTAGCAGCCCCTGAGTCCTGGCTAAAGCAGAACATGCTACCTGAAGATTTTGTCAGCCACCCACCAATAACTGGGGTAGCTTAGCTGGGAGAGCCTGATTTACTCAAAGCAAGTATCCTATTACCTCCCTTCCTTGGGTCAGATCATCGAAAATCAGGCCTGTTTGTAGAAATCATAAACATAATTATGAATAACATTATTTTCTAAATAGCACCTTTTAAAATTCTAAGTCTCAAAGGGATTCATAAATATCATCTCTCCTAATCTTTATAGCATTTCTTGCTAGTTAAAAACTGAGAAGACAAAGGTAAAATATTGGTATTCTAAATACCGAAACAATGAAATTATATTAATACTTAACAACATATAGTCTCTGTGTTGTTAAATATTCATACAATTTCATTGTTTGCGATTCTGTACTTGAAATAACTGGCTGACTTACAACAGCATAGGCTGGCTCCTTGAAAGGTTTTTCTTTTTTCCAACCTAAGGAAGGGGTTCTATCTATTCTGCAGAAGACATTATTGAGGAATAGTGACAAGAGATGAGGGTGAAGTGGGTTTAAGGTAAACAGGGTGAGGGTGAAGAGAGGGGACTGTCAGGGAAAGGGGAGTACAGGATAGAGCGCCAAAGAAATTCTGAAATATGTATGTCTCTATGCCTTTCTCTCTCTTTTCATTTCCTCTCAGTTTGTATCTGAGTTGGGATGCAACTAAGGAGGCACTTTTAGCTACAGAGAGCTAAGATGAACCATTGTAGGCTCCAGGGAGTAACAGAAAAGAAGGCAGGAATATATTAGATGCTATGATTTGGATGTGATTTGTTCATGAAAAAACTCATGTTGAAATTGATCTCCAATGTGGCAATGTCGGGAGGTGGGGCCTAGCATAAGACACTAGGGTCATGGGGGCAGATTCCTCATTAATAGATTAATACCTTCCCACTGGAGTGAGTGAGGTTTCCCTCTGTTGGGAATGGATTCGTTCCCTTCAGAGCAGGTTCTCTCTGTGTGTGGCTTTCTCACTTTGTCTCTTTTGCTTCCTCTCTCACTATGTGATCTCTTCACACACGCCAGCTCCCCTTCCACTTTCCACTATGAGTTGAAGCAGTGTGAGGTCCTCACCAGACGCCCAATCTTGAACATTCCAGCTACCAGAATTGTGAGCAAAATCTCTTTCCTTTGTAAGTGGCCCAACCTCAGCTATTTTGTTGTAGTAACACTAAATAGACTAAGACATCATGGCATGGAGGAGTTAAATGACTTACTTTTTGGCCGGGTGTGGTGGCTCACGCCTATAATCTCAGATCTTTGGGAGGCAGAAGCGGGTAGATCACCTGGTTCAGGAGTTAGAGACCAGCCTGGCTATCATGGTGAAACCCCATCTCTACTAAAAATAGAAAATAATTAGCTAGGTGTGGTGGCACATGCCTGTAATCCCAGCTACTCGGGAGGCTGAGGTGGGAGAATCGTTGAACCTGGGAGGCAGAGGTTGCAAAGAGCCAAGATAACGCCACTGCATCCAGCCTGGGTGACAGAGTGAGACTACGTCTCAAACAAACAAAAAAGGACTTACTTTATGCCCTTTAGAATTGACTTTGGTTTTGGTTTTAGGCTGAAGGGGTTAGTGACAAATGATCTAATGCATGGTGAAGAAGCCCCCCAAGGGACTAGCATTTGTGTCTCCTGGTTAAAATTTCTTAAGACCTAATCATGGCTGTAAGAAGCTGTATGTACAGGGGGTAGATCAAGTTTGCCACTATTGATATTAGGGGTTGGATAGTTTTTTTTAACACCAGGGGCTCTCCTGTGTGTCATAGGATGCATGGCAGCATCCCTGGCCTCTATCCACTAGATCGTCAACAACATAGTTTTCCCCAGCTGTAACAAATGAAAATGTCTCCAGACATTTTGTCATTGCCAAATGACCCTTGAGAAGCAAAATCAAGAACTATGGGTATAAAGATACAGCCCAGAAAAGTGATGCACCTAACAGCAATAAGTCTGATCATCATTCTCCATTGTGGCCCTCCCTTCTGTTTTTAGTGATAACCTTCTGTTCTCTTATTTTATTTTGCTCCATAATAAAGGGTCCGTGGGTAGTCACCATCATTTCTCAGTGTTGTCGCTGGTGGTTGATGGTCATTTTCTTTTAATTGCTGACCTACCCATTGGACCATATTGCTTTTTATAGTAGAGGCAGTTGCCTTCGTAGGGAGAGTATGAAGAAGAGGAAATGAAACAAAAAGCTTGGGAGACTAGGATAGGAGAACCGCTTGAGCTCAGGAGGTGGAGGCTGCAGTGAGCTGTAATTGTACCACCACACTCCAGCCTAGATGACAGAGCAAGACCCTGTCTCAAAAAAAAAAAAGAAAAGGAGAGGAAAAAGGTATATTAAAAGATTATCCTGTGTCAATAGTAAAATGATCTATATTCTAAATGGAAAATCAAGGGCGCAATATGGGCACTGCAGAGGCAGCTGGAAACAACTGAAAGGTGATATGCAGGGAGATGGGGAGATGGCAGACCGCCTCTCAACTGGAAGGTAAACAGAGGACATGCGGAAGCCAAGATTAAAGACAAGACATTTGCCAAGAGCGGACCCCTCAAATCGCATTCCTTAAAAGGGCAGTCTTTACTGACACATATCTTTCCCATCCCACAAGAAAAGTGTTCATTTTAACCAATTTGCATCTGAATCGTGTGAAAACCAAGTTGATAGAAAAATGTTCCTTATGCCTTGACAATAAATTCAGTCTCATTTCACATCTACACAATATCTCCTCCCCCACCCACCATATTCCTCCTCTTGGGTCTGTCCCACATGGTGTCTTACAATTGGGCCTTGGGAAGTTGAGAGTTACAGCCAAAAGCAGCAAGAAAATGCCACGAAACTGGCAGTGTGCATTGTGGAAGGAGCCAGAGCATCTGCTTTCGAGCAGTGCTATGAAGCCGAGCCACAGGGGGAGGAAAGGCTATTAGGCCACCAGCAGCCAAGGGGGAAAAGCCGCAGGAACCCAGATTAAAAGTCTGAAAAGACTTGGAACTCTGAGTAAAGGATCAGTGGAAAGTGGTAGTAAAGCCAGGGTTGGCATATGGAACCACTTGAGGGGTGCTGATAGTCAACCCAATAAAATCCTATACAGAGCTGCTATAAGCGTGGCTAGAATGGTTGAAGCAGGGGCCTGAAAGCACCTGCCCGGGAACCATGGCAAGAAACAACAGAGGGCCCAGAGTCCACAGAGCAGTCAGGATAAATTGTCTTGGATGCCAATTTATGTAAGATATAGAGCTTCCTCTTCATGTCAAGCCATTTTATGAAATGTCCTCTGATCTTTCAATAGGTCATTTTCAGAAATACACTCTGCCTCTTTTCCTGTTTGTACTCAACATTCTCCCCACCTTTCACCCCCATTATAAAGTACTTTTAATACAACTCACTAATCCTGAAAGCAACTTTGCCTTGTCCTATAGTATTTTTCACAGGCCCCACTCAGATTTCTCAATCCATATGTGTTAGTGAAAGGAGAGTTTCCCAGACTCAGTAAATGCAAGTGAAATGGAGTCATTATTGGTTCTGCGTGCTTTCTGCTTGGTGTTGGTTAAGTCACCTTTATTGGCCTATCGCTGGAGTACAGACAGGCTAATGTTCTCTAAATTCTGGTTTCCGATGACTCTTACCACTTCTAGCTTCACTGGCTGATTCTCTAATGCTGTAAACTGATGGAGGAGAAGAAATTCTATAGTTCCTAATTTGTAGGATTACAAGTGTTCTTTCTGTCTCCACCTACACTTGCAATGCCTCACTTATGTGATCTCAACTTCACAGTTCAACAAAATGTAAAAAATAGTTTTTGTCTCAGAATTGTGTCCAGATTTTCATGACCTCTCTGTTCTGTCCAGTTGTGTTTTAGGAGACTGTTTCCAGAAGAATGCAGAAAAATAGCAGTAGTAGTGAAAACTGGCACTGTGGTCTTCTGAAAAGCAGTACTCATGCAGAAGAGGAATGGCTGCCTTGTGTTCTAGCTGTTATATACCATGGATCTCTGGAAATGGGGCAAATATAGAGTATGACAAATAATGTCTTTCTAGCTGTGTTAAGGTAATTTCTGTTTCATGAAACAAAATATAGCTGTGCTTTGAGTTGAAGGAAGTCTTTTCTCCCCATGATAGTGTATATTTTTATTGCTTTCTGTAAGTTAGAGGACACCTGATTGAAATTGCTATTCAACTACTTTTCTAAAGTGGATATCTCTGTGATATATATTTTAAACATGTTGCCTTTTTTAGTATGTTTTAAAATCTGAAGAGGCAAGCATGATTATCTTTGTTAACTGTTTCAGGCGTCCCAAGGTCCATATAGCCCCTTCTTTTGTTAACAGAATTCTGATTTTCTTTGGTGACTAGTTTTCTCCCTTTGGATGTAGCTTCAGATTGGGCATATGCCCTAATCAAAGAGTTCTGCCTTACCTCTAGTCAACAGATAGACATGAAACTTAAGCTAGATCTATGCATTCTCCAGAACTTGCATCTTGAGTGGAATAATATGAGGCTGGAATATGTCACCAAAGCTGGTTCATTACTGCAGCAATGCCCTGCTGACACTCAGTCGTTTTCTGTGATTTGCACCTCCAATGCTGACCTAACATCTGTCAATTTTTGAGAATAGTTCTCCAGCTCTATCTTCAGTTCTTTAAGACATAGGATTATTTTCATATAAGTAAATTTCTCAAGATGAAACCAGGACCCAGACCTGGTTGCTTTGCAATATGCTTGCTCACAGACTTGGGATCCCATCCATTGCATCAGTGTGGCATGGATGTGAGACATGGAGTCAAGGCGATTATTTTGGAGCTTTGCAATTTAATGACTATCCTGCAGGGTTTGGGACTTGCATGTGGGTTGTAGCCCCTTTGTTTCCACTGATTTCTCCCTTTTGGAATAGGTATATTTGCCCAATGCTTATAACCCCATTGTATCTTGGAAATAACTAACTTGTTTTTTATTTTACAGACATAGAAGGGACTTGTCTCAGATGAGACTTTGGACTATGGATTTGTCAGTTAATGATAAAATGAGTTAAGAGTTGGAGGATTGTTGAGAAGGGATGATTGTATTTTGCAATGTGAGAACAACAGGAGATTTGGGAGGGGCCAAGGGCGAAATAATGTAGTTTGGATTTGTGTCTCAGGCCAAATCTCACGCTGAATTGTAATTCCCAATGTTGGTGGAGGGGCCTGCTGGGAGGCGATGGGATCATGGGGGTGGATTTTCCCCTTGCTGTTCTTATGATAATGAATGTGCTCCGGGTGTTTAAAAGTATGTAGCCGGGCAGGTGCGATGGGCTCAAACCTGTAATCCCAGCACTTTGGGAGGTAGAGATGGGCAGATCACCTGAGGTCAGGAGTTTGAGACCAGCCTGACCAACATGGAGAAACTCTTCTTCCACTAAAAATACAAAATTAGCCAGGTATGGTGGCACATGCCTGTAGTCCCAGCTACTCTAGAGGCTGAGGCAGGAGAATCTCTTGAACCTGGGGATGTAGGTTGCAGTGAGCTGAGATCACACCATTGCACTCCAGTCTGAGCAACAAGAGTGAAACTTCATCTCAAAAAAAAAAAGAAAAATATGTAGCACCTCCCCTTAACTCTCTTCCTCCTGCTCCAGACAGTAGAACTTGCCTGCTTCCCCTTCACCTTCCACTATGATTGTAAGTTTCCTGAGGCCTCCCCAGACATGCTTCCTGTCCAGCCTGTATAATTATGAGCCAATTAAACCTCTTTCTTTATAAATTACCCAGTTTCAAGCAGTTATGTATAGCAATGTAGGACCAGACTAATATAATACTATATTGGCACTCCTTCTGTAGTAAGTTAGAAACTGGCGGCCAAAATTGTAGCTTCTTTGCTTAGAAAATTGGTCTATAATCTGACTAGCATTAGTAGAATATGTTTCAAAACATTTGAATCTGCATATATCCTTTCAACTCTCTAATTATTACCTTAAAGCCCAGAGGTTGGCTCTTTCTTTCTGATTTTGTCTTCTTAAACATACCCTATCCTATAGATGAAGAAGAAGTTAACTCAAAGAATTATTTGGTCTCAAACCAAATAGTATCACCGACACAATTAAATAATTTAGAAATGGCAACCACCCATTTCAGTAAAGCTGAAAGAGAATATATCATTCTGTAATTTACTGGCGAGAAAAAAACATGTGTTTTCAATTTCTGTGGTATTACTCGAATTGTGGGAAAAGTTGAGATAAATATTATCTAATGTTTTTCAGGAGACTTTGAGTCTTCCCATTAACTTTAACTGTATGTATGAGATTATGGATAAATTATTCATTTCCTTCACAAAAATTGGTGTATAAGCAATTCCATTTCCTTTTAAAATTTCAAGGATTTTTCAAAGTTAGTGACAAATACACGATTTTTAAAAATGCAGAAGCTGAGAAGTCTTCAAAGGCTACCTAAAGTACAGAGAGCTCATCTTTCTTAATCCACACTATTGTAGGATTTATCTGTCCCTTGCAATGAACAGCATTGCCTAAAATCAAGGGCAACATCTCAACTGAACACATATTTGAATGAGAAAATGTATTTGGGGCTTGTTATTTCTATTCAGTATTTCATTTGGCAATTTATTCAGGAAATATTTGTTTTTCTTCCCTAAAAAGCAACACCTAATATTAGTTGCCTTGGGAGGCAAATCTCACAAAGAGTAACAATTTTGTGGCATAATAGGTAATTGGTATTGTGTTTAGTGCTTCAAAATGATTTTTCTCTACCCTTTTCTGAGAAACAATCTGTGTCACCATAGGTAGGTAATTTAGGGATGATGATCTTAGTACTAAAAAAACTAAAAAACTAATAATATGTATTTTACTTTTGCATACATTATTACATTTGATCTTGAGAGTAATTATGAAGGGTGTACAAAGTATATGAGAAGTTATCTCCATTTTATACATGGAAAACTGAGGTTCAAAATGAAGCATCTTGTGCAATGACACACATGTAGTGGTAGAGACAAATCTCAAGCTCACCCTGACTAGAACCCCAAGATTCTTTCAACAGCATCAGAGGTCAGCAAATGTTTTCTGTCAAGAGCCAGAGAGTAAATATTTTAGACTTGGAGATTCATATGTTCTGTCACAACCACTTAAATCTGCCCCTGCAACTCAAAATTGGGCATAGGCAATATGTGCATTAATGAGGATGGCTATGTTCCAGTAACACTTTATTTACAAAAATAGGCCCAAGATGCAGTTGACTAACTCCTGAACTGCATTCTAACTATGTTTAGGTCTAGATTTAACTAATGCAAATTGCTTGTAACATTTGAAGTATTGTGTTGAATACTTTTGTTCTAAGTTAAATTCCTGTACACTCTCTAACAGCAAGGCACAGGAGTATTGTCACTAAGCAGAGAAAGGAGTGTGGACCAGCGGCTGACCAGGCTTTCGGGAACCACCACTGTAACTAGACTATAAGAAGAGCCTTCAGTTGAAACCAGTGGTTCTTAAACATTTTGGAGTCACAGACTCGTATGAGAATCTAATGATGATCATAGTCTCTCTCCCCAGAAAGACACACTTAGACTTACTAAATACTGTACACAAATTCTAGGAGTTCATGACCTTACAGCCTATTCAAAAGTATGCTGGTGGTCAAAGGGCCCTGGTTTAAGAGTTTCACATTAAAAATTGAGTTGTGTGTGTGTTATTGTTGTTGCTCAATTTGGTTGCACTCCAGTGAATAGTTTTTGTGAACAAATAAATTATTATATATAATCTATTTTAATTATCTATTCCCATGGTACAAAGAGAGGTTGGTGATGGTGGTTAATCTTTCTTAACAAATGTGTAGACTATAGATCTTGATAACTTTGTATTCAAAGTTCCTCATACTTGTAGTGATTTTTCTTCCTGTCTGTGATTGTGACTAAAAATAATTCTCTGAAGCCTTGTGCACACACCCCGCATTGTATGCCTGGCAAGGATTTCCTTTGGCTTGTTGCTAAGGTCATTAATTATAGATAATAATAATGAGTGCAATAGTGATGAAGATAATTATGTGGTTGTTACCGCTGAAGGACTCAAGAGTCAAACTGAGTTCAACTCTTAGCACTTCCACTTACTGGCCATATGAAATTGAGCAAATCAGATAAACACTTTGAACCTCAGTTTCTTCATCTGTTAAGTGAGGATAATGGCTGATATCTTATAATTAGTGCTTACTGCATAACAGATTCTGCACCAAGCACTTTTAAAATTATCTCCTATAATCATCACAACTACCATTTAGGAGTTATCCTGATTATATAAATGAAGAAACTAAGGCACAGAGTATTATATTACTGTCCAAGGTCACATAACTACCAATAGATAGAGTTAGTCCTTGAACCCAGGTAGTTTAGAACAAAGTCTTTGCTCTTAATCATCATACTTCAATAAAGCTTTGATTATTTTTTGTTGTGAAGATTAATTAAATATTTTGTGTAAATATATATCATAGTACCTGATGCAAACTAAAACATACTCTTTCCATATAGATATTTGCAGTCTGTATCTACTGACTTGTTCTTCCCGGTAGTTCTCTTTGGCAGAATATCTATTTCAAGTTGCTAAGTTTCAGATTAATCTGGCAGCTAAGGTTTCCAGGACACAGGCCTAGTTCACATCATTTGAAGACTAAAATAATCAGTGGCATTTTTAGCATAAAAGCATAATTTCAAAGGATTAAAAACAACAACTGCAAGAAACACACATAACAAATAAAGGAGACTCCCAGGGGAAAGTCTCAGTTCTGGTCACTGAAGCAGTGACTCATATTGGATAGGATTGTTTCTACAGTTTGCTGATTGCCAAAGAGCAGCCAGCCCATTATGAAAGGTGGGCACAAGAGGCATTTTAGCGAACCCATGTTAACTATGAAGCTTACTGATTCCCTGCCCAGTGGGTCCTGATGCTCAGCATTTAAAGTGGGCAGAAATCCTATGGACTAGCAATGACACTACGGAAATTAAAATAAATGAACATGTTTTTCCCTGATTATTGGTTTAAAGCTGGTATGTTGTAGGTTTTTTTTCTTTGATCTCTTTTACAGCAATCCTCTATTTTAAATATTAGCTTTTGTTAATATGTAGTAACTGACAAAACAAAACAAAAAATCATCTAAAATCAAAAACAAACCACCGAGGCCAGTGTTCTAAGTGTAAAGAAAAGTTATCAGATTTACTACAATGATGCTGTTTCCAAACCAGCCTCATGATCTCATGGTCAGTCAAAATATATTGTAAATTTCTTACTGGCTCTACTGAAGTTCTACCTGTGATTCAACCACTCACGTATTTTTTGTTTGTTTGTTGTTTGTTTTGAGATAGAGTTTCACTCTTGTCCAGGCTGAAGTCAATGACGCAGTCTTGGCTCACTGCAACCTCCATTTCCTGGGTTCAAGTGATTCTCTTGCCTCAGCCTCCCGAGTAGCTGGGGTTACAAGTGCCTGCCACAGTGTTTTGTATTCTTAGTAGGGATGGGGTTTCACCATGCTGGCCAGGCTGGTCTAGAACTCCTGACCTCAGGCGATCTACCCAACTCTGCCTCTCAAAGTGCTGGGATTACAGGTGTGAGCCACTGTGCCTAGCCAACCACTCACATATTGATGCAGCCTTCTGGCAAAGAAAAGAGAATTGAATTCTGTGAGGCACAGACAAAGGGCCAAAAATTTGGATGAATTATAGAGTGGATCAAAACACTAAACAAATTATACTTGCCAAAGAAATTTCTTGGCAAGTGCTTCCAAGCCATACATGGCTGAATGAGTGAAATAATTCCTATTTATGCCTCAGACCTCAGGCTAAAGATCAGTTCGTCACCCCCCTGTCTAGACTGAGCCCCTTGGTATACTTTCCCATTCTGTACTTGTTATTCACACATTTATCACAGTTTGCAACCATGCATTTATCAAAGTGATTATTTGTTAATACCTGTCTTTCCTTCTAAATCAGGAGCTGGTCAACTGTGGCTCATGGGACAAATCAGGCCTGCCACTTGTTTTTATATGGCCTGCAGACTAAGAATGGTTTTTAAGTAAATGGTTGGAAAAAAATAAAAAGAATGATCATTTTGTAGCAAATAAAAATTACATGAAATTCAAATTTCAGTGTCCATAAATAAAGTTTTATTAGAATGCGGCTGCACTCACCCATTTATGTATTGTCTGTGGCTACTTGTGTACTACCATGACAGAGTTGAGTAGCTGCAATAGAAACTATATGGCTTCAAAGCCAAAAGTGTTTACTATCTGCCTCTTTCTAACAAAACATTTTGCCAACCTTTATTCTAGACTTGAAATTTTATGAGGATATGAGTCTGTCTTGTTTAACACTACATCTTCATATACTCCCAGCTCCTAGCACAATGACTATAACAAAGGGGTTGCTCAATAAATGTGTTAAATGAAGGAGTTGTGACAAAAGAAATAAATAGCATTGATTCCAGTCTTAGGCAGTAACCAAAATTAAGTTTGAGGATCCTCTAAAAGGATCAGATTCTTAGAATTTTTGTCCAGTTTCCAGCAGGACAAGAAAACAGGAAGCTGTTTTTTGGGGGGTGGAGGGAATAATCCGGAGGAGAAAACAACTTCCCAAGTCACACCACAGCTGTAATCATGGCTGTAAACACAGCCTCTTCCCACCCAAGATAATGGTACCAAATTTCATCATTACAGTTGCTCTGAAATAGTACCTAATGCTGTCATCATTCTTCCTTCCTGTTCTAAGCCAAATGGGAAAGGAGAAGGAAGGGTGTGTGTGTGTGTGTGTGTGTGTGTGTGTGTGTGAGAGAGAGAGAGAGAGAGAGAGAGAGAGAGTCATAAACAGAGAGAGAAGACGGAGTATGAGAAGAAGACTAGTGTGAGTAAAGTGCTTTGGGAAATTTTGTAGAATTTGTAGAGTAGATTCAGGGCTCCAGGACTTCATAAATCTGCAGGCGTGGGGAGGAGGTAAGTGATTGTATAACTCATGTCTTCTTCAGACCTCTTTTTTTTTTTGAGATGGAATCTCAGTTGACTGTAATTTCCGCCTCCCAGGTTCAAGTGATGCGCCTGCCTCAGCCTCCCGAGTACCTGGGGTTGCAGGCACCCGCCACCACACTGGGCTAATTTTCTTTTCTTTTCTTTATTTTAGTAGAGACAAGGTTTCACCGTGTGGCCAGGATGGTCTCGATCTCCTAACCTTGTGATCCACCACCCTCGGCCTCCCAAAGTGCTGGGATTACAGGCATGAGCCGCTGCACCAGACCTCTTAAAGTCAAAGACAGTTATGAAGTAAATAGCGGTATAAGAGCAAAAAGACCACAGATACAAAATTACCAAGAACGCTTTTCTTTTCTTTTCTTCTTTGAGAGAGGGTCTTGCTCTGTCATCCATGCTGGGAAGCAACGGTGAAATCATAGCTCACTGCAGCCTTGACTTCCTGGGCTCGAGCTATCCTCCCACCTCAGCCTCCTGAGTAGCTGGGACTATAGGCACATATACCACTACACCCGGCTAATTTTTTCTTTTTGTAGAGAGAGGGTCTCACTATGTTGCCCAGGCTGGTCTTGAACTCCTGGGCTGAAGTGGTCCTCCCACCTCAGCCTCCCAAGGTGCTGGGATTATAAGTGTGAGTCACTGCACCCAGACTCGAAGAGTGGTTTTCATTCAGTGATCTGTGATGCTATTTCCCTCAGATTGAGCTCCAATTCTTATTTGTTCTCCAGTCAGGAATAGTGTTCCCCCAAATTTTTGTCAGTTATTTTACGGTTGAGAAATTGTTCCTAAAGATGAGAAAGTAGAAAGTGATTCTTCCTCCTGAAACTGAACTCCTTTCTTGCATACATTTTTAGCCTCTCTGCAAAAATAAATGTTCACATTGTTTTCACTTCAGAAAACTTCAGAAAGAAACTGTGGTCCTTCTATTTTTTATCACAAGATCTATCTTATAACAGGAATCAGATTCTCTGTTAGTTTTGAGCATTTTGAAGTTACTGTAAAATTCACTCAGGGAGTTTAATCAAAGACTGGTTTTAAAAATAAGTATATGACTCATGGGCACAATGGCTTATGCCTGCAATCGCAACACTTTAGAGGCTGAGGCGGGGGTGCCACTTGAGGCCAGGAGTTCGAGATCAGCCTAGGAAACAGTGAGACCCCACCATCTCTACAAAAATTTTTTAAAATAAAATAAATAATATGTGATTCAGTAAGGCCAGAAGTAAATAATTTTTTAAAATAAGATAAAATAATAAAAATAAAAGTAGAAAAAATAAATATAAACAAGTTAAATTTTTAAAAACTCATGTGATCCCTTTGAATGCAGATATTTATTTCTATCTGTATAGAACACATTGTTGCCTCTTTTTAAGTAATGTATTCATTTACATTCTTCACCAGTGAAACTAGTGTAAAGTGCAAAAGAAGATCAATAAATTAGAACCATAAATCTTGTGAAAGATAATGTGATGTTTCCTGACAACTTGAATTTAGAGTATTTCCATAGTGATAGAAACATTGTGAGCTCTTGCTCTGAAATAATTTCTGAGATGATGGAGCACAAAAGCAAAAGGCATCCTTTATGACTTAAAGTAAGTGAAGTACACTTTGGTAACATTAGTACATTGTATGAGTCTGGCAAGTTGGGTCTCACCTGTCCTTATAAAAGATAAAACTGTAGTTCAGAGAGGACAAAGAACCTTGCTCAAGGTCAAAAGCAGTTAGATCAAGCTAATGTCAAGCACATATCTCTCTAATGTCAAAGCTGACTATGTCATTATAGCATTCTACTTCTGGCTTATATCGTTTATTGCAAATTAACTTTAAATGATTGTTTTCATTCGATTGTATTTTAATACACATTATGATATAGGCGACGAAAAGTGCCTGAAATTGGTTTTGGAAACATATACAGAAAAATTTACATGAGAAGCAAATTTTGGGAGAAAGCATAAAAAATATAGTTAACAGCACAGGTTGGAGTCAGATAAAGCTGAATTCATTCCAGGCCATGCCACTTATTATATCAACAATATCAATTATATCCATAATATTATATTAACTTTTTCACAAAAAAAGTGAAGAAATGTCAAACTAAAATTTTGGAGAGGATGAAAATCCAAAGAGGTAAACCTAAGAGCTTGTTTTTTTTTCCTTATGGGAATTTATTGATTAAGAAAAGACAAAGTACAAGGCAGGTGGATCACTTGAGGTCAGGAGTTCAAGACCAGCCTGGCTAACATGGTGAACCCGCGCCCCCCGCATCTCTACAAATAATACAAAAATTAGTGGTGCATGGTAACACGTGCCTGCTTCTACCTATAATTTGAACAAGTCTAGAGATCTAATGTACAACATAAAGGCTATAGTTAATAAAACTGTATTGTATTAGGGATTTTATTAAATATGTAGATTTTAACTGCTCTTGTCACAAAAACTAACTACTCCAAACCTGCTTCTACTTATAATTTTTCAAATATAACATGGAGGATACAATGATAACTTGTTACATTAAAAAAAGCAGACACTGAGAGCAAGAATCAACAGAAAAAATAAGCAACAGAAAGAGACCTATGATAACCCCTAATTTTGAATTATCAGACACAGACCATAATCCCAGCTACTAGGGAGGCTGAGACAGGAGAATCACTTGAACCTGGGAGGCTGAGGATACAGTGAGCCAAGATCTTGCCACTGTACTCCAGCTTGGGCTACAGAGTGAGATTTCATCTCAAAAGACAAAGTAGCAGACATGCAAGATGAACAAGTCTAGAGATTCAGTGTACAACATGAGGGCTATAGTTAATAAAACTGTATTGTATTAAGGATTTTTGTTAAATATGCAGATTTTAACTGCACTGTCACAAAAAAGTAACTATTAAATAATAGGTACATTAATCTGCTCCACTGCAGTAACAATTTTACTCTCTATATGTGTCCCATAGCATCATGCTGTAAACCTCAAATATACACAATAAAGTTTATTTTTTAAAAATAAAAGTCATATGAAAGTCCAAGCCAAGGTTTAATTAGTCTTATGGAAGTAGTTAAAATCCAGGGCCTACCAAGGTTGGGAATCCTGATAAACCACCACTCACTCTACAATTAAATGCTGAAAGAGTACATCTTTAGCATAAGGGTGAATCAGAAATATACTAGTTCTATGACAGCCTATGGGCAGTTTTCAAAAAATGAGAAATTTCTAAATTTTTAAACTGGATTAAGGTGATCCCAGATGGAAAATGTCTCTAGGTACCTAACAGGAATGCACAAAAAATTTCTTCTGAAGAAAGATAACATCTTTGTCCAAACATGCTTCAGTTTTTGGAATTGAATATAATTTTTCAAACATAACATCCAGCACACAGTGATAACTTGTTGCATAAAAATAGCAAACACTGCGAACAAGAATCAACAGAGAAAAATAAGCAACAGAAAGAGACCTATGATAACCCCTAATTTTTAATTATCAGGCACAGACCATAAGGCTGTGCTTATTGTAAACATAAGGCCACCGACTATGCTTGTTATGAAATAAAGTTCAAATGGAGAATTTTGGCATCTAACTAGAAACTGTACTGTTATAACAATTTTTTAAATAGTCAAGCCAGACACAGTGGCTCACATCTGTAATCCCAGTACTTTGGGAGGCAAAGGCAGGTGATCACCTGAGGTCGGGAGTTTGAGACCAGCCTGGCCAATATGGTGAAACTCCATCTCTAATAAAAATACAAAACAAAGTCAGCCAGGTGTGATGGTGCATGACTGTATTCCCAGCTACTTGGGAGGCTGAGGCAGGAGAATCGCTTGAATCTGGGAGGCAGAGGTTGCAGTGAGCCAAGATTACCCTACTGCACTCCAGCCTGGGCAACAGAGCAAGACTCCATCTCAAAAGGTGCTTCATAGCAAATAAGAAACAACTGAGCTGGGCATGGTGGCTGACACCTGTAATCCTAGCACTTTGGGAGGCCAAGGTGGGCAGATCACCTGAGGTCAGGAGTTCAAGACCATCCTGGCCAACATGCTGAAACCCTATCTCTACTATAAATACAAACATTAGCCAAGTGTGCTGGAGCGTACCTGTAATCCCAGCTCCTCAGGAGGCTGAGGCAGGAGAATCGCTTGAACCGAGGAAGCAGAGGCTGTAGTGAGCCGAGACTGCGCACTTCACTCCAGCCTGGGTGACAGAATGAGACTTTGTCTCAAAAAAACACACACAAAAAGAAACAACTGAAAAGAAAATTGGTAACATAAAATGCAAGAGGAAATTATTCAGAATAAACTATGAAAAGTCTAACAATGGGAAAATATCCATGAGGGAACGCAGAAAGAGAATGCCATGAAAGGTCTAATGCATCTTAGTTGGAGTCCCCCCCCCCCAAAATGAAGAGGCTTAACACATGTTTAGTTGGACTCCCCCAAAAAATGGAGAGAAAATTTGAAAAGCAAAAATTCTAAAAGTAATGGTTGAGGATTTTCCAAGACCAATGAGAGAAATTAAGCCATAGATTCAAGAAGGCCAACAAATCTCAAGTAGAATCAACAAGAAGAAATCCACAGTTAAGCGCATGTAATATTAAGGAAAGAAGAAATGTGTGGGTTTTTTTGGGTTGGGGAACAAAGAAAGGAAAAAAGAACAAGAGAAGAAATAAAAGCAAAAAGAAGGGAGAAGATAAAAACAGAACAATTTTCTTTTTTAAATTATACTTTAAGTTCTGGGATACATGTACATATCGTGCAGGTTTGTTACATAGGTATACAAGTGCCATGGTAGTTTGCTGCACCCATAAACCCATCATCTATATTACGTATTTCTCCTAATGCTATGCCTTCCCTAGCCCCTCACCCCGCAACAAGCCCCGGTGTGTGATGTTCCCCTCCCTGTGCCTGTATGTTCTCATTGTTCAACTCCCACTTATGAGTGAGAACATGCGGTGTTCAGTTTTCTGTTCCTATATTAGTTTGCTGAGAATGATGGTTTCCAGCTTTGCCCATGTCCCTGCAAAGGACATGAATTCATTCTTTTTTATGGCTCCATAGTATTCCATGGTGTATATGTGCCATATTTTCTTTAACCAGTCTAACATCGATGGGCATTTGGGTTGGTTCCAAGTCTTTGATTTTGTGAATAGTACTGCATTATGTGTGCAGGTGTCTTTATAGCAGAACAATTTATAATCCTTTGGATATATATCCAGTAATGGGATTGCTGGGTCAAATGGTATTTCTGGCTCTAGATCCTTGAGGAACTGCCTCACTGTCTTCCACAACGGTTGAACAAATGATACACCCACTAACAGTGTAAAAGCATTCCCATTTCTCCATATCCTCTCCAGCATCTGTTGTTTCCTTTTTTGATGATTGCCAATATAACTCGCATGAGACGGTATCTCATTCTGGTTTTGATTGGCATTTCTCTAATGACCAGTGATAATAAGTAAGCTTCTTTTCATGTTTGCTGACCACATAAATGTCTTCTTTAGAGAACTGTCTTTTCATATGCTTTGCTCAGTTTTTGATGTTTTTTTTTTTTTTTCTTATAACTTTGTTTAAGTTCCTTGTAGATTCTGGATATTAGCTCTTTGTCAGATAGATACATTGCCAAATTTTTCTCCCATTCTGTAGGTTGCCTGTTCACTCTGATGATAGTTTCTTTTGCTGTGCAGAAATTCTTTAGTTTAATTAGATCCCATTTGTCAATTTTGGCTTTTGTGCCATTGGTTTAGTCATGAACTCTTTGCCCATGCCTACGTCCTGAATAGTATTGTCTAGGTTATCTTCTAGGGTTTTTATGATTTTAGGTCTTATGTTTGAATCTTCAATCCATCTTGAGTTAATTTTTGTATAAAGTGTGGGGTCCAGTTTAAGTTTTCCACATATGGCTAGTTTTCCCGGCACCATTAAACAGAAAATCCTCTCCCCATTGCTTGTTTTGTCAGGTTTGTCAAAGATCAGATGGTTGTAGATGTGTAGTGTTATTTCTGAGGCCTAACAGAGAACAATTTTTAGGAACAGATTAAAATCAAATGAAAACAGTTAGATTGAGAATTGATTTCTTAACAGCAACAGAAAGATGAGAAATGTATTCAATGGGCTTAAAGAAAATAAGTTTCAATGTAGAATTCTATATTCTTCAAGAACAGAGGTCAAATAAATTTTCTTACCAAAACAAAACAAATGTCAGATATATTTTGCCACCAGAAGATCTATATAAGATATATATATTTTTTCTAATATCTTCATGGACACCAAGGAAGCTGATCTATATTTTTCAAAAATTCTAAAGAATGTTCTTTAGGCAGAAGGAAAATTATCCTAGAGAAAAGGTGACAGTTGCAGGATGAATGAAAAAATCAATAAAAATAATAAATATGTGGATCAATCTAAATGAATATTGGCTACATAAAACAATAATTATATTTTATGAGATTAAAGTCATACACCACATAACAATATTTTGGTCAAAGATCAACTGCATATACAACAATGGTCTCATAAGATTGTAACATTGTATTTTTGCTGTGTATTTTCTATGTTTAAATACATTTAGATACAAAAATACATCGCACTGTGTTACAATTATCTACAATATTCAGTACAGCAACATGCCATACAGGTTTTGTTTCTTTGTGTGTTTTTTTGAGATGGAGTTTTGCTCTTGTTGCCTGAGCTGGAGTGCAATAACTCAATCTCAGCTCACTGCAACCTCCACCTCCTGGGTTCAAGGGTTCAAGCAATTCTCCTGCCTCAGCCTCCTGAGTAGCTGAGATTACAGGCACACGCCATGACGCCTGGCTAATTTTTGTAATTTTTTAGTAGAGATGGGGTTTCCCCATGTTGGTCAGGCTGGTCTCGAACTCCTGACCTTGTGATCCGCCTACCTTGGCCTCCCAAAGTGCTGGGATTACAGGCTGAGCCACTGCACCAGGCTGCCATACAGGTTTTAACCCTGGAGCAATAGGCTATAGCATATAGCCTAGGTATGCAGCAGGCTACACCACCTAAGTTAATGTAAGTACATTCTGTGATATTTATACAATGACAAAAATAACCTAACAATATGTTTCTCAGAAGGTATCTGTCATTAAGTGACACATGACTATGTATACATGTGCATGTATATGCACACATATGATATGTAAATATATGTATATGTGTTTTCATATGTATACATATATTTACATATCATATATGTGTACATATACATGCAATAATCTTGCATTTTCTATCCATAATGGGTTTATCAGGACATAACACCATCAGAGGCATCTGTATGTATATATATATGTATACACACACAGGTAGAAAATTTTGCAAGTTGAAAATGCATTTAATACTCTGATAAACCTATGATAAAGTAAAAAACTCATAAGTTGAATCATTGTTGAGTTGTTGTAAGTCAACGACTGTCTGGAGAGGGTGGAATATTAAAATTTTCAAAAACAATAGAATATAATAGAACTTAAAAAGTTTTCTAAAGTACTTTGTTTTTGAAGAGGGCAAAAATATCAGTAAGTCAAAGATGAATGTGTAATTTCCAGAGAAATCATTTATAACACTATTAATAGAGTATATAAATTACCAACTAATAGAGGGAAAAATTGGAAAAACAATGAACATAATTTAAGGACATTATTAATCAGGCAGCTTAACTGCTGTAACAAACCACTTCAAAATCTCAGTAGTTTAACACTATAGGAGTTTATTGCTCACTGATGATATAGTCCAATGGAGGTGAAAGAGTTGGGAGTGGAAATGTTGGTTGCTGCTCCTTACATTCATGAAAGGGGGCAGACTGTCTCCTAATAGCTCTGCTATCTTCAGCTTGTGGCCTTCAAGGTCACTACATCAGCAGAAAACAGAATGGACAAGGGAGCCAGGAGACTTTTACAGATCAGTTCTGGAAGTGCTGCATGTCACTTATCCTCATATTTCATTAGCCAGAAGCCAGTCCCAGATCCCTATCCTAACTAACTACAAAGAGGCTGGCAAAAATAGTTCACTTGTGTGCCCAGAAAAAATGTGAAATTATTTTAGTAGTGCATGATATTGTCTTTGCTGCAAAGGAATAGGTGATTGGAGAGCAGTGGTTTAGAAAAGTTCATCATTTGAATTTAAATACTTTAATTTTTCAAATGCAATCACCCCCCAACTCCCTTTTATTTTTAGATGGAGTCTCACTCTTATCGGACAGTCTGGAGTGCAGTGGTGTGATCTTGGCTCACTGCAATCTCCACCTCCCAGGTTGAAGCTATTCTCTGCTGTAGCCTTTCAAGTAGCTGGGACTACAGGGGCCCACCACCATGCCCAGCTAATTTTTGTGTTTTTATTAGAGATAGGGTATCGCCATCTTGGCCAGGCTGGTCTTGAACTCCTAACTTCGTGATCTACCCGCCTCTGCCTCCCAAAGTACAGGTGTGAGCCACCGTGCCTGGCCCACCACTTTCTAGAATTGTTTTTACCTTCTTCCTGGAAACATACAAAGCAAAAGTGAAATTTTGGTGACACTGGTTTTATAGTGTTACTTTGATTATTGTCAGATAAAAATGCATGTAAATATGGAAAAGTGTAGTTATTTAGAGACCAGGATTCTAGTCTAGCACCTTACTTACTATTTAACCTTGAAAACATCCCGTCCGTCTGTCAGTCCATCCTTCCTTCCTTCCTTCCTTCCTCCCTTCCTCCCTCCCTCCCTCTCTCTCTCTCTCACTTTCCTTTTCCCTTTTCTTTTTTCTTTCTTTCTTTCTTTCTTTCTTTCTTTCTTTCTTTCTTTCTTTCTTTCTTTCTTTCTTTCTTTCTTTCTTTCTTTCTTTCCTTCTTTCTTTCTTTCTTTCCTTCTTTCTTCTTTCTCTTTCTTTTTTTCACTAAACCTAAGAGGCATTTTTTTCATACGTAAAAAGGGCATAGTAATGCTTGCCTTTTCTCCTTTCAACACTATCAGACTCAGATGAGACATATAAAGTGGAAGCATCTTAAAATTCTGAAGTGCTACTCAAATGTAAGCTATTATTATCACATTCTCAATCTTATTCAAAGCCATGTGCTTTTGAATTGTCCTATATAGATTCATTATAGGACACAGATTTGGAAAACATTTTAGAAATTATTTCATGCAAACTTTACAGATGCAAAAACTATGATCCTAAGAGATGAAGTGACTTGACTGAGGTCACACTGTTGGCCAATGACAGTCAGATCTTGAAGACCATTGGTTAAGTTTCAGTGGTTTCCAAATGGAGAAATGCTATGTGTGTGGCGTAAGACTCACTGGGAAAGGTGTTAAAAATACAAAGTTTCAAGATTCAGATTTTGATTTAATAAATCTGAAAAGAGGCCAATAAATCTGTATTTTTAAAGTAAATCAATTGCCATCATGACTTGTTAGTGGCTCAAAAGGAAGTTAAATTATTTTAGCTACTCTGAAAAGTGAGAATAAAGAGAGTATTCTTAATCTTTTTTTCCTTCAAAAGACAACTCCTTGTATTTCTGAGAGGAGTAGCAGGCCAGCCCTCTACCCATCGTTCACTAAACAGCTTAATGACAGTCAGCACATATTTAGCCAACGACAGATTATGTGTGAAGTCTCTAATTAGGCAGCTAATCTTTTTTAAAAAAATATATTTCCAAGTATTAACATGTACATTTTCAAGAGTGTAAATGCTAGGTAACTTCACTGAATATATTTGAGTCTCTTAGGTTTTCTTTCCCCAAGGGGACTTCATTTTTAAATTTTATTTATTTATTTAGAGACGGCGTCTCGCTCTGTCATCCAGGCTGGAGTGCAGTGGCGATATCTCGGCTCACTGCAACCTCCACCTCCTGGGTTCAAGCGATTCTCATGCCTCAGTCTCCTGAGTAGCTGAGACTACAGGCAAGTGCTACCACGCTAGAAAGGGCACTTTAGACAGAACAGTAATAGAGCAGATAATAAAAATACTTGTAATTTTTTGGGAAAATAACATTGTAGGGACTAAGAAGGATAAAAGAGAAAAGAGAAGCAATTGTATTCAAAGTATACACATATGTAGGATGTACATCCTCTATGTTAGTCACTCATATCTGATACCTAATTTATGCAGTTAGTAATTAGAACATCTCCAGGGGCCTAAGTCTTAAGGCTGCGAATGAATGAGCCTGTCCCAGAGGATAACGGGATCCAGACCCTCCCACTTGTCTCAGGCAGTTAGAACAAAGAGAGATGATTAAGAAAATCAGAAAGGCTTTCTCTAGAAGTAAAGTCTGTGCTTTGAAGGGTAGGTTCCTTTCTACTGAGAGGAAGGCTGATGAGTAGAAATATCTTCACCTTAGTGGAGTGAAATACCTTAGTGGAGGTGTAGTGACTGGGTGACTACAGAGTTGTAGAGACAGTACTCATGTTTGCATTATATCCCTCCAGTTTTTTTATAAAATCTCAGAGACGATTGCATCTTTACTTCTTTTATATTTTTGTTTGAGAGTAGGAGTAATTTTGAACACTCATAACTTAGGAATCTTCTTCCATAAGAAGGTCCTGATAAAAAGGAGAGGGATGCTACTTCCCTCATTGGAACAAACTTGAGTTTTTCTCTGTCCAAGTTAGCAGCCACTAGTTAACGTTTTACCAGCATCCTGCCAACTCCTTTTTAAAAAGTGTTATTATCAAAATGATATTGTTAAAATGATCATACTACTCAAAGCAATCTACAGATTTAACACAATCTCTATTGAAATACCAATGACATTCTTCGCAGAAATAGAGAAATAAAATCTAAAATTGGTATAAACCACAAAAGAGCCTGAAAAGTTGAAGTAATCTGAGAAAAAAGAATAAAGCTGGCGGCATCTCAGTACCTGGTTTCAAAATATACTCAAAGCTACTGTAACCAAAACAACATGCCACTGGTATAAAAACAGATACAAAGATAAATACAACAGAATAGAGAACCCACAAATAAATTCATGTGTTTATAGCCAAATGATCTTTGAAAAAATCACCAAGAATATATCTGGGGAAAGGATACCCTCTTCAATAAATGGTGCCTGGAAAACTAAACATTCACATTCAGAAGGATAAGCTAGACACCTATCTCTTACCATAAACAGAAATCAAGCCAAAATGGGGTAAACATTAAGCCTAAGACCCAAAAGTATAATACTACTAGAAGAAAACATAGAGTAATGTTACAGGGCATTGGTCTAGGCACAGAATTCATGGCTAAGATGTCAAAAGCATAGGCAACAAAGTCAGAAAACAGACAAACATGACTATATTAAACTGAAAAGCTTCTGTACAGCAAAGGAAACAAAGAGACAACCTGTTAAATGGGAGAAAATATTTGCAGAGTATTCGGCCTACAAGAGATGAATATTCAGAATATAGGAGATGCAAACAACTCAATAGCAAAAGAAATAAATAACCACCTTTAATAAGTAGGCAAAAGATCTGAATAGACATTTCTCAAAAGAAGGCATACAAATGGCAACAGGCATGTAAAAACATGCTCAATATCACTAATCATCAGAAAAATGCAAATCAAAACCAAAATGAAATATAATCTCACCCCAAATAAAATGACTATTGTCAAAAAGACAAAAAAATAGGCCAGGCTTGGTGGCTCATGCCTGTAATTCCAGCACTTTGGGAGGCCAAGGCAGGTGGATCACTTGAGGTCACAAGTTGGAGACAAGCCTGGCCAACACAGTGAAATCCTGTCTCTACTAAAAATACAAAAATTAGCTGGTTGTGGTGGCACATACCTGTAATCCCAGCTACTCAGGAGGCTGAGGCAAGAGAATAGCTAGAACCTGGGAGGTGGAGGTTGTAGTGACCCAAGATTGACTGCGCCGTGGCACTCCAGCCTGGGTGAAAGCAAGACTGTATTTTAAAAAGAAAAAAGTAACAAATGCTGGCAAAGATGCAAAGAAAAGGGAACTCTTATACACTGGTGGTAAGATTGTGAATTAGTACAGCCATTATGGAAAACAGCATGAAGATTTCTCAAAAAACTAAAAGTAGAATTACCTATGATCCAGCAATACCACTTCTGGGAATTTATCCAAAGGAAAGGAAATCATTATATTAGAAAGACACCTGCACCTCCATTCTCACTACAACACTATTCAATGTAGCTAAAATATGGAATCAACTTAAGTGTCCATCAATGAATGAATAAAGAAAATGTGCTGTATATACACAATGGAATACTATTCAGTCATAAATAAGAATGAAATCGTGTCGTTTGCAGCAATATGGTTGGACTGGAGGTCATTATGTTAAGTGAAATAAGCCTGGAACAGAAAGGCAAATATCGCGTGTCCTCACTCATATGTGAAATCTTGTGGAGGTAGAAAGTGGAGTGATAGTTACCAGGGACTGGAGTGGGGAGATGGGTGAAGAAAGGTTGGTGATTAGGTACAAACACACAGAATAAATAAGTTCTAGTGTTTGCTAACATAGTAGGGTTACTATAGTTAACAACAATATATTGCATATTTCAAAAATAGCTAGAAGAGATTTGAAATGTTCCTAACACAAAGAAATGATAACTGCCAAAGTGATGGAGATTCTAAATACCCTGATTTTATCATTACGCATTCTATGCGTGTATCAAAATATCACATGTATGCCATAAATATGTACAAATATTATGTATCAATAAACAAAACCCTCTTAATTCAAGGATCCCCTTACTTAAGAAGGCCCTGAGGAAAAGGAGAGACTTCTTCCCTCATTGGAGCAATCTTGAGTTTTTCCCCGTCCAAATTAGCAGCCAACCGTTGTTTTACAGCTTTCTGCCAGCTCCCGTTCAAGAACTAGAGGCAGCTTCTGAGGTTCCAGGTTTTGAGATTTGTGACCCCATGGAGAGGACTTGAATTTCAGATGACTGCCATGATCTTTGGCATTTGATTCCAGAAGGGCTTGCTCTTAGAATTAGATATCAGTGAAACTGAGCTCTTTAGTTTTTCTCTACCCTTTTACTTGACCTGAGAAGTTTAGAAAAAGGAAAAAAATATTTTCATTGGTGTTTAAAAACCCCGGGCCCCAGAAACCTGAGCCGTGACTTCTGGAGAAGTAGGCTAAGCTGTAGCAAGACCTTAGAGACTGGGCCAGACTTATCTTAACCCAGACTACCATGGTTCAAATCCTGCATCTGCCATTTATGAGCTGTGAAGACTTAGGCAAGTTACTCCCAGCCTGGGCTCCATTTTCCTGGGGCATAATAGTACCTCTCTCTCACTATTGTTTTAGTAATGCAAGAGGTAATACTTGAAAAATGGTGCATAGAACAGAGCCCAGCACATGGTATGAACTATGGTGAGGGAGGGTATTTACCACCTTGGCAGACACTCGTTTCCCCTCATGGAGGTATTGGAGGTGTTGATTTCATGAGGCCAATATAACTTAGGCAAGAGAAACTTCAGTGATAACCAGTGTGAATGAAAGATGAACTGATGTTGTCAAATGTTTTCTGAGTGAGACCAAGAGACTTCTGCAGAATCCAAGAAATAAGAAACAAGACTACCCTCTCAATTGGCTTTTCAGTGACGAGTGAGATAGGGACTGGAAAGACATAATCCCACTTAAATTTATGAAGACATAAAAGAAAATTTATATTCTATGTATTTATACATGTGTGCATATGTTTAGGCATTTTAGGTATATACATGTGTTAAAATACATTGAAGCACGTATATTTTTGCTTATGTGTTTCTGCTTGTGGATATATGCATGTATGTTTCTCTATGAAAAAAACAATTCAATGTGACCATAAACCTATTATATAGCTCTCAATTTTACCTCCTGTAACAGCCAGTTAGTTGTCTTATTTCCCAACTGTTAGCACAGTGATGTGTGTGTTGTGTGTGCCATTAAATTGTGAAGTAAATGGCTGAGAAAGTGAAAATTGTAATAAAATTGGGCCATATAAACTATGTATCATCTGCTACCTGTGCATCATTCTTCCACTCCCACTATTATGTTTTTTATATTTTCCTTTTTAAAGTTAATAATAATAACAATATCATAGCTGTGGCTCATAGAAAGAAAAGAACCAGATTCCTGATATCGTACAAGCTGAAACAGAGCAAAAAATTTAAGCATAGGAAGGTAGGTGATGAGCACATTTCTCATCCTATCTACTGGGCAAGAAAGCCAAGGTGGAAAGCGTTTAGATTTCTCTTTCCTAGGAAGCAGTAGCAAATTATTTAAAAAGCCCACTATCCTTCACACCAAGGCTGCATACCAGCTCACATCTACTTTGAAGACATATAAAACACATGCTAATGAATGCTAGACTTCCTGTGAAGTAAGCACTTCCAGGTGAGAAAAATGGGAACTTCAAGGAAAGTTAAGGGATTTAAGGCCACCCAGATGACAAGTGGCAGAAAAGGAATTCAATTCCAGGTCTCGCAGACCACAAACCCTAACATCCTTCTTCCTCTTCTCTCCTCTCTTATCCACTCCTTTCCTCTCCTCCCCTCCTCTCTCTCCTCTCCTCTCCCTTCTCTCCTCTCCTCTCCTCTCCGGTCCCCTCTCCTCTCCCCTCTCCCCTCTCTCCTCTCCCCTCTCTCCTCTCCCCTCTCTCCTCTCCCCCTCTCCTCTCCCCTCTCTCCTCTCCTTTCCTCCCCTCCCCTCCCCTCCCCTCTCCCCTCTCCTCTCCTCCCCTCTCACTCCTCCCTTCCTCTCATCTCCTCTCTCCTCTCTCCTCTCCTCTCCTCTCCCCTCCCCTCTCTC
>CAUYQU010002574.1:85000-96098 GCA_963574635.1 Cheracebus regulus | reverse complement strand
CAGACGTATTCAGGTACACAGGCATAGTCCATCCATATATATTACACAGATGTATTCAGGTACACAGGCATAGTCCAAATATATATATATATGGATGGACTATGCCTGTGTACCTGAATACGTCTGTATAAGTCCATATATATATATATATATATATATATATATATATATATATTTAAATTAAAATAATATTTAAATTATTATTTTACTTTTGAGACGGAGTCTTGCTCTGTCTCTAGGCTGGAGTGCAGTGGCATGATCTTGGCTCACTGCAACCTCTGCCTTCTGGATTCAAGCAATTCTTCTGCCTCAGCCTCCCAAGTTAGCTGGGACTATAGGCACGTGCCATCATGCCCAGCTAATTTTTGTATTTTTAGTAGAGACGGGGTTTCACCATGTTGGCCAGGATGGTCTCGATCTCTTGGCCTCATGATTCGCCTGCCTCAAGTCTCCCAGAGTGCTGGGATTACAGGTGTGAGCCACCGTGCCCAGAGTCCGTATATTTTTAGGCCATATAGATGATCCAAATAATTTCAAGTTCAATAAACGTTTTATTCTTTACTGGTGTCCATTCTTAAATTCTTGGAATACCTACCTCTTTACTTGGTTTCTGCATCAGTTGGGTATATCTCTGAGCAGAAGAGTCTATTCAGAGCTGAGCTTGGGAGTGAATACAGGGAGATAGGACAGGGAGATGGGGATGGAGATGGATTACAAAAGAAAGAAAGTAGCTCCTGCTTTCAGGGAGATTACAGTCTCATTTTATACTCAGCTGTTGCCTTATTACTAAACAGTAGGATGAAAAGAATAGTTAAATGGGATGGCAATGGATTCAATGGCAAATATTTACCTATTTGTAAATAAGTTTAATTTTTCAGTTTTTCAATGACATTCAGTAGAGATAGTCATATTGGCTATATAACACAAGTAAAGTGGTGTTTGGAAAGTTAATCCATTCATCTGATTTCCTTCAGAAAGCTAATTCCAAGGTGTGCATTATATCCATGACCACATACAATTACAATGATTCAGTGAACTAGATAACGTTAAATCTCTCAGGTAACAGTTACAGTTGAGGTAGGATTAAAAAATACTGCAGGGATTCTACTCTGACCACATTCTCTATGGATCTGTTGCCCTTGGCTTTTGGGGTCAAGGGAAGAAAGAGACGGAGAAAATGTCAAGGGAGAAGGATAAGGGGACGAGAGGAGCACTCCTTAGAAGTTTGAGCCCACTGGATTGTAGAATTAGATACAGATTTGGAGGACTTTTCCTCTCCCAATCACTGAAGCTGTGGTAAGAGCAAATCAATGCCACATTTACAGTGATATCTTGGTTAGCCACACTAAATGAGTTAAGCAACAATGGAAAATGCCAAAAGGATTTTTATTTGAATTTGAAGTATATCATGTGATTTTTTTTTTTCTATAGCAGACACAGGGTCCTAATTATACTTAACCCAGGCTATTACTAAATTAGCTTGTATTACCTGAATCTACACATAAAACAATGAATTGGAGCACAGGCAAGTGGCTGAGGCATAAATTGACAGACTGGGAAATAATTTTCTCTGATTTAACTTTTGCCACAGACAGATCATATGTGCACAAACAGGAGTTAATTAGGCTTAATTCACTGGAAGGGTTAAATGCTGAATTTGTAAGCATTTCTTCAAAGACTATGAATGTTTCTGTCCCACCCTCACAGAAAACAAAATTAAAGTACTTTAATTCACATTAGCATGTGTGTTTGACCCCAGGTACCCTGACATTGGCCTGGTCTTTCGAATCAACTTGAGTGTTTCTGCCCTAGACATAAAAATGCCCTTGGGGTGAGGCAGTTGAGCTCCAGTGGGGAACCAGACATACGTTTTGCTAATGAAGGCCTATCCTCAAAGCACATTTGGTGGAATCAGGCCTTTAGGGATACAGTCTCTTCACTGACTATTTCTCCCTCAAACTCTTGGCCTCTGCCTTTTCTCTTGTAGCCTGTTCTCTGGTGTGAATAGGAGCAGATGACCAATAGCACCCAGCTTGCTGACAACCCACGGGAGGTATGCCTATAAAATGCCATGGGCCACTGAATTTTCACTGTGAAGATGACACTATTGGCAAGGATGGATGATTTGTATGTGAACTACTGATGAGAAATGCTTCAGAGTAGGTACTGACCAGCCTTCTTTAGTGTTCCAGGCACCTGCCTGAGTTTCTTGGGGTAAAAATCATTTCCAGCATGCTTTTAGTGTGATCTGGGTGCAAGGCCAAGTCGTTTATCTTCTGTAGGTTCTCAACACACTCTCCTCCCAGTGTCTTCACATGGAATCTTCTCAGAAGCGTAACGAGAATGGCTTTCATCATCACCATGGCGATGTACTTTCCTGCACAGGCCCGGGGCCCAAAACCAAATGGCTGAAAGTACCTATAAGGAACCTGTGAAAATGATCAGACAGCCAGAATATTAAAGGCTAGAGTCATTCAATCTCTGTTGGATTCATTCTGAAAACATTGGTCAGTCAGAACACTCTGTTTTGGGGTATCAGCCACAATGCCCCCCACCCCCTCAGATGAACAACTGAACTCAAATAAGCCCCTTCCCTGTCCTGTTTGATTCATGCCTTGTGATCCAACACAGGCAGACTCAACCTCAAAGAGTCCCCAGTTTTGCCTTTCATGTGCTGGGGTAAAGCAATGTAAATCATCTTATTACAGCCCATGTTAGTATAATCAGGTAGCTCTGTGGAATAGACACAGATTTACTATTGTTTTACACGTCACTCAGGCAAAGATCATTTTTGTGTGATACCAAATAAGAGACAAAAGCAAGCAAAGATGTAGATTCCTGGCCTACTCTGTGCTAATCATCGAACTATTTTTATTTGTGTAGAAAATTAATGAGGACCACATCTGTCTTGTTCACATCTGGACTTACTGCCTGGCATATAGTAGATGTTCAATAAATTTTTGTTGACCATTTGACTGATTTACATGGCATTATCTGGATTGCCTATGTAGAAACAGATGAATTAGCATACTGAATTAATTAGCATCATGTTTCTACACCATATGCAAATTGAAAAAATGCACTTAGGGAACTGCCTATTTAATTCAGATTGAAAAACATCTTGCCTAAAATTTGACATAATGAAGGTGGAATCTCTAGTACACGTCAATCACAGAAAAAGAAAAACTGACTCTCTTCTAATTAGTAAGCCCTGTTTAGAATGGGACCTGCTGTTCATGGGGCCATTTGATGAACCAAAGGCACTTTGCAAAAACCAAATCTTTTAGTCTCATTTGATATCCATCTGAAGCAGTAGTGGACTTTCTTTGCTCAGTTGGTGCTATAGCTGAATATGATGACATGATGACAAAGTTTAAATGGAAAAGTAGGTTGGTTGGGTTAAACAAAAATCACCTCATTTTAGGCAAATTAAGGGCCTGGCTTTTTCACCTATTTTGTGGCCACTATGCAGATACTTCTTAGAGCTGGAGACCCAGCATTCTTTACTTGAGGATGAATACGGGAGCCCTGCTCCAAGCTAGGGGACATGTGTGCTCCTGGTAAGGTGGGAGAGGGGAATGAATAAGAAAAATGAAACGTTTATGGTGCAAACACAGAGAACCAGAGAGGATTTAACGCTGACATTTTCAAGAGTGGCACACTCAGTTTTAAGGAAGGGCTCTTACATTCTTTGCAAAATTTTCAAGAGTAAATTCATTGGGTTTGGGGAAAAACTCGAGTCTGTGCATCCTTCCAATATTCAGGATAATGTTCGTCCCCCTTTTCACGGGGTAGCCATCGATTATATCATCTTCTAAGGCTTTGCGCATGACCAAGTCCACGACAGGCTGGTACCGCATGCTCTCATAAATGAAGTTTTCCACTACTTTTAATTTTTGTATATCATCAATCTTTACATCTCTCTCACCTGTGAAAACAGAAAAAAGGGACAAAGAAGGTAATGTTAGTTTTCACCTGCAATTGGCATTAAAGTTCCTATTTTTTCCATGGAACAGTTTGCTCTTGGTTAAAAAAAATGATGGCTCTAATTCTAATGCACACCAGCAACCAGGACCAAATATGTTATGCTTGGTCCACAGAATGTTGTATAAAAATTCAGATAGGAAGCCAATTCCCTTAAAAACTGGAGGATTTTATAGAAAAGCCTGAATATCCAGAAAACTTGGTGACGCTGAACTTACATTCCCACGTAGCAATAATGGGCTGACGCTGAGTGGCCAATTATCTGTTTAGAGGGGGCATACGTCCTGCAGTTCCGTCTAGAACACACCCAATCTGCTTCAAGCATTCATCTTATCTGCCTGCTTTCTGAAACCTTTGAGTTTTTGTTCCCTGCTCTAAATTGTAGGGAACATTCATTTCCTCTCTTCACTTGTGAGCAAACTGGCACCACAGCTGTCCCAGAGATGATGCACAGGCTGCTGCAGAGTCAAAGTGAGATGGCAGATTTGATCCATTTCAATGAAATGTTCTCCTCTGATTACCTGTGTAGTCATCTACCCATACATGTCACTGATAGTTCATCTGCATCTCATCAAGAAGATCTTCTGCAGTAGAGTGACAAGGACATTCTTCTCCCCACCACAACGAAATAGGTGCCTCAGATCAGCCCAGGGTGAGGTGGTGATTGATGGACACCCCCACTATCTCAGATTGGCCTGATACTGGTCAAAGAGGCTCAGATTATTCCCAGACATGGCAAACCTTCAGAGATGCCACTTTCGCAGAATCAAAAAATAGCCCAGGGTCCTGAGGCAGCCCTGTCTCCTGTACAACCAAGCCACTGGGGAAAGGTCCAGTTTGGTCAGAGTACTGTCATGGCCCTTCCCCTTACATACTGCTCTTGGCACACTCAAGGGTAATGGGGTCTGTATATCTGGGGTGGGAAAGTAGAAAGGAAGTTGATGGAGAAGGTGACCAAAGGTGCTCACTAGGAAGGAGTTACTGAGTCTGTGTGTGGCACACAGGAGGGATCATGAATGTTTGCAGATGGCTCTGCTGCTTTTCCATCTTTGCAGAGGCTTTTTGAAGTGTTGGGGAACATCAACTTGTACACGCGCATTTCACCTCTCAAATTGTATTCGACGTGTATTAAAGGCTTATGGTTTCCCTGAACTCCCTCTTTCCCTCTCTCTTTATTGAGCTTGTTTTCTTTTTCCTGCCAGCCCATGAGCACATGAGTGCAGCGGTGGTGTTGGCTTGTTCAAGGCTATAGCCCTGCACCTGGCACAGAACCTGAGAACTTGATAGGAGGCACTTGAGAAAACATTCTGAAATTTGGAGTCCAGATGTTATTCTGGCTCATTGCTATCTGCCTAGCCAGGAATCTTCCCACCTGTGTGAGGCACCTGCAGATCCCTTCTCTCACATATTTAACCCTTCGATGAAATTTCCCCTTATGTTTAACTATTACAAACAACACTCCAATGGTTTGAAAAAGATGATGCCCTTCTACAACCAAATAACTTGTTTTGCAGGGACTGTGTAAAGAGAGGGAAATCTACATTCTGTGATATCTCTTCACATCTGTAAGAAATGTGCTCCTAAAAGATTACTCATGTGAAGGAAATATCAAAAATGAGGAATTCTGCTTTCTCCCAGAAAGCAAGTTTGATTTCTTTCAAAGGTGGCATTGTTTGTGTAGAACAGTGGAGCAGGATGACACTGAAGCTGAGGCAGCGCAGTGAAGAGGTAGAATTGAGGAAGACCTGAGTGTGGTCCTGGGAGCTCCTCTGCGGAGGAGGAGAGGGCAGGGGAAAGGAAGGGGCCAGTATCACTGGATTGGAGTGGAGAGGGAAATTTTATCCCTCCTGTCTTTGCTGTCATCCTCGTCTCTTTCTTCTGCCACAGACTGGAAGTTCATTTGTGAATGGGCTGCTTGAAGCCCCGAAACACTGCTATAAATGATAGATGATCATTTTCCTGGGAGAAGCCACAGAAGTCTTTTGTAACTGACAAGGTAGGCAGAACATTGTATATGATCCCATGTTTTTGTAAAATAGACAAATCCAATCATAAGTATGTGTTTGTGGACACATAGAAAAAGATCTTAACAAACACACAGCAAACTATGAACAATGGTTGCCATTGGAGAGTGGGGATGAGGCTGGAGGGGAGAATGGAAGGGATTGCGGGGATGTCACTTACTGCTTCACACATCACTCTGGGGTTTAAATTCCTCCCAATGAGCATGTATTATTTTTATGATTAAAAACACAGAAAGAACTATCTTTTCAGTCTATCTGGTATAATCGAATGTGACAGAATGTCTTGCTATATTGTTTGGAGTAAATTATAAAAAATTTATGTTTGATATCAGATTCTTAGGGCATAAGAAAAAAACATTCAGAAGAAATTGTTTTTAAGCGTCTTATTTATTTGATAAATTCTTACCAACAACAGTCTGGATTTCCTTCATTATTGCCTCTTCCACATTAGGGTGCTTTGCAATCAGGAATAGCATGAAGAACAGAGAGACAGACATGGTGTCAGGAGCTGCAATCAGCATTTCCAGCATGCACTGGTTCACGTTCTCTCTTGTCAGGTCACCACGTTTCTGAAAAATTGGAAGATGGGAAAAATTTAGAAAAGTGAATCAAAATTTCAAAAAATGAGGGAGGTGACACTCAATGATCAACAATCTCAACAAAATGAAATCATAGAAACCACGTCTCTGTGATTGACTGGACATTCTACATGACAATCTTCAGCTGAAAGATGTACAATGAGGCTGATTGTCTATGTATATAGTGTCTTTGGGCTCCCCCACCTTGTTTTTATATTTTATATTGTGACACAGAAGAGTCACAATTTTAGCAGTCAGTGTTACTAGAATGTTTGAATCTTAAAGGTCTGACTGAAATATCTAATGTATGGGCCATTTGGATTGGGATTACAAAACTGCTAGAGAAACTATTTAAAAGCAGAAATATGCAACAGTTACAAAAGGGAATCTTTACACACTTCTACACAGTTATAGCATACGTGGCATGGGAATTATGGTTAGTTCGGGTCAATACCTCAGCTAAAATCAACTCAGTGGCAAAGTCTATATATTCTTCCAGTTTCTCTTCTGTGGAAATCCTGCGTCTTTTTTCTGCCATCAGAACTTCTATGGCATCTTTCAAATCCTTGCTGGAAAAAAAGTCAAAATATAGTCTGTTTGTACTCAGTTTAGACATCTAGCGAAACAGATTTATTTGGCATGTGCTTAGGTAAAACGATCTGCTTTAATTGAATTCATTGGTGCTTATGAGTAAGTGAATTACTATTTCATTTCTTCATAAATACCCTTAAATTACGTAGACCTTATACTTCATGTTAAGGTGCCAGAGTTAGCCAAGAGTTCTCGATAGGTTACTGGTAGCAAAATCAAGCTGTGACTTCTAGCTAAGGGTTAAAAACTGATACTAAAAGGCTAAATCTAACAATGTTTTTCAGTTTCTGATTTGGCAGGCACAAAGTTTAAATTAAAAAACAAAAACAAACCTGTGAATGCTGTCATGTGCTCTTCAGTTTGCCACAGGTACCTTCATTTCCTTGTCTTACATTCACATAGCCTGCTTTTTTTTTTTTTTTTTCAAATTGAGACAAAGTCTCAATCTGTTGCCCAGGCTGGAGTGCAGTGGCAATGATCTCAGCTCACTGCAGCTTCCGCCTCCTGGGTTCAAGGTATTCTCCTGCCTCATCCTCTTGAGTAGCTGGGATTACAGGTGCCCGCCACCATGCCCAGCTCATTTTTTGTATTTTTAGTAAAGATGGGGTTTCACCACATCGATTGGGTTGGTCTCAAACTCCTGACCTCAGGTGATCCGCCTGCCTTGGCCTCCCAAAGTGCTGGGATTACAGGCATGAGCCACTGCTCCCGGCCCCCATAGCCTGCTTTTATTTGCCTAGCCCTGAAGACTGTGGAGTTTGAGATTCCTGTTCTAAACAGTAAACTCCAGTGACTAGGTATTTTTCTTGATATTTATTCTCATGCCTCATTAGTTTCTGCCACATTGTAAACACTAAGTAAATATATGTTGAATGAATAACTAGCTGCATAAATATTTATATGCATCTTGGCAGTGTGGTTGAAAGAACACCTGAATGGGGTGGGGTCAGGTCCCAGTTCAGGTTGTTCTCTTTCTATGTAAGCTACTTTAAGTCTCTGGGCCCTATGTCCTTTTAAAGTGAAGGGACCAGATTAGATGAAAAATAAGGTCACCTTGAATCTAGATTCAGTTTTTCTTGTTTCTGTCCATCAGTGTATGCGTTCATCCTAAGTGTTTTATTCCCTTATCCCAGGGAACAATGTTCTGTACTATGTTAAATGTACAATAAATCCATCTTTCAAATTCTAAGTGACATGTTCACCTATACACTGAAATACCCTACTGATGCATGCATTCATCAAATGTTTGCTGAGCATCTCCTATATACAAAGAACAGATATTCACTCAGTTGGGCTGTGCTGCCCTCTTCCTAGTAGGCTGAGAATGCTCATAGCATTCCTATCTGAGCACCAGCCCTAAATGGTCTAGGAGGTGTTGGAATGCCCCTAGTCTCTAAATTCATAGAGAGTTCCTTGATGAAACTGCAGAAACCTAAGAGAAACCCTTATACAGACTCATACAATAAGTTTCTATGGGTCCATTGCCCAAGACCAAGGCTAAACTAATGACTAAGAGCGATATAATGAACTCTTCAGACCACTACCACTGCCACCAACTCTGATCACAGTAAAGAGATGTATCCTTTATCTATTTATTTTCAAGTCACAATAAGCTCTGGTGGAAATGAAATGTATAAAGAACCAAGTGTTTAGAACATTCACCTAGTACTCATCAACCACAAAAGAATAAACAAAACAACATCAAGTTGGCTTCTTCTCTAGAAACTAATATTAATGAATTTCAAAATCCACAGGCAGAATAAAGTTAGGTCTTCAGACAAGCTTGGGTTCATTTAGAGATGGAGAACTTGAGATGGTTAGGAACATCTGAGGAAGATATGAACACAGGGAAGGGAGAAACTAACATATTCAATGCCTACTGTATGCCATGCTCTTTGCTAACTGCCTTACTTTATGATCTCATTAACCTATGCCCCCACTCTAGAAGAAAGGTTATATCTTATTTTGAATAACTTCCCAAGGCCATTAGAAACAGGATACAAAGTAGGGCTTTCTGCTTCTAGATTCCACAGGCTTTTTACTGGTGGTTAGAGGTAGCAGTGTTTAGTGACTGGCTACTTGCACTCTACAAACCCATTGATTAGTCTGTAGGCCACTGGGTATTTGTCTAGTTTTCTGCTGGATGATTCTAAGACCAAAACAAAGCCATGTAATGACAATTTCAGGACCCTCAAAACACAAGATACATAATTTTAAAAACCCACACACGTTTTATTGAAGTTGATTATACTCATTATGAAAAAATTCTATTGAGACTATTGTCAGTTCTTACAAGTTGAATTATGTTAAATTCATTCAAAAATAACACAACTATAAATTGATTCTATGGTTCCAGTTTTTCAGGTGTGCAAAGAGAATTTTGACAGATATTAATGACAGGATCAGTCAACCCTTCTCTTCAACTCAAAATACACTAGCGTGTACTAGTTCCCAAGTTGAAGCTCCCAGACCACACACTCAGCCCCCTTGCTGAGAAGCTGCCCAGCCAAAGGCTTTTACTTTCTGGTCTGGCTAAATGGAGCCACATTGCTGTAAAAAGTGTTTCATCAGAAACTTAACCAACAGCTCCCCTGTGGGCTCTAGAGAGCAGAAAAGTTACCAAAGAGGCCAACAAAAACAGCAAAGACACAAGGGCAAAAAACCAATCCAATTGCACTCATAAATCTTCCAAAGTTGTATTACTTACACAGACTTCTCATACTTTTTGTATAGCCAAGAAATCTTAAAGAAGATGTCTGGTTTGATGAGGAGAGCTTGCCATGCATCAAAATAACCTTGGATTTTAACCACGATAGCACTTTCTGTAGAAAAAAAACCCACACACACAAGAAAGAGCAGTTTAGCAAAATGTGAGCCTAAGAGGGGCACTCTGTGCAGAAAACATTCCCTGTAGATTGTCCTAACAGGCTAAGGTTCTAAGCTAAGCAAGGTGACATCTTCAGTAGGTGTTTTAGCCACGTGAATACTACAGAACAAATCAAGCTCTGATTTTTTCTCCTTGCCATCCATGTTGGCCTTAGTTAACCAATGAGTTGCCAGTTTTCAAGTTTGTGTTTTCAAATTTTCAGCCTAGAATCTCGCATATCCTCCTTCGGCTGCGCTTCCAACTCGCTCCTGTTTCTCTGAATAAATGGAACTAGTAACTATGGCTGATATGGCCTTCACTCTGGTAACTGGGAGGGCAAAAAGCAGAGCCTGTTAGGTGGCTAACAACTACATTTTAACTTCATTTGGTGTCGGGTAAGCAGAGCCATGAAGTGGACAGTTTACCTGGAGTACACACTTAATAGCTTCTAATCGTGTTCTCATGGTGCTTTATTCACTTTTCCCTATAGCACTCATCACACAGCTTTCATAGTTATTTGCATTCAGTCCAGAGTATAGAATTCATCTTCAATGCCTTGTCCTAAACCTCATGTACAATCAGCTCTTAATAAATGCTCTTTAATTAAATTGAATACTAGAGGAAAGAAAACCCTTGCTTTTTCAAATTATACCAGCTAGTATACAAAAGGGAAGAGAACAGATATTTATTTTCAACTGCTAAATATCAGTCATCATGCTAGGCGCTTTGTGAAAGAGATTTTTAATTTAATCTTCACAATCTTGCCATGGGCGTTGCGATTATTATTTTCTTCACTACACTGATTTATCTAGCACTAGGTCTTGTTTCTTCTAACTACCTATATTTTTGTCCCCATGAATCAACTTCATTTCTTCTCTCCCTACTACCCTTCCTGCCCTCTGGCAACCGCCAAACTACTCAAATGACTGTTTGCCTTTTGGTGATGGTAGAGTTGCATGCACATTTTTTTAAAATCAGTAGAGTGATTTGGGGGATTTATAGGTTTTTAGGGTGTATTCACTATTATGATTACAAAATGTATGAAGTCACAATAC
>CAUYQU010002574.1:0-80000 GCA_963574635.1 Cheracebus regulus | reverse complement strand
ACAAAGAAAGAGTCTCTCCTAGAGCCCCCAGAAAGGGACATAGCCTTGCCTGTGCCTTGATTTTCAGCTCATTGAGATCCATGTCAGACTTCTGACCTACAGAACTGTGAGATAAATGTGTTATTTTAAGCCACTTAGTTTGTGGTAATTTGTTACAGCAGCAATAGGGAAGTGATACACTGGGGACTGAAGCAAGAGTTCTGCTGAGTCTTGGTGAGGGGCAGCTCTGAAGGCTGGGCTCAACACCTAGGGGGCCCAGGTCCTGGCATAGCTCTTCCCATCTAGCAGTCACACAGAAGGCAGCTAGCTAGGTTCACAGCACGGGCTGCTGGAGGGAAGGCTATGCATAGACAGGGCCAGACCTAAAATCATCTAGGCCCAGATTCTGTCACTGACATTTCCAGGGCATGATTATCTTTCTTGATGCTTGATAGTAATGTCAGCGTTAGTCATGTGTATTCCCCAACACTTCTGTTTCCAGCATGATGAGGTAAAGGGGAAAAATCACTGGATAAGGAGGCTTGCAACTGGATCTCAGCTCATCCATTACTCCCTATTTTGCCTGGGTGAAAATCATAACTTCTTTGGGACTTTATTTCCTCAGCTATTAAAATCAGAGGCTAGTTGAGACAACATATATGGTCCTTCTCAGTTCTAAAATTCTCTAATTTCATTCACAGATTCCTTTCTGCTGAATCATCTGAGCTGTCAGTCAAGGACTCAGCAAACACATTGTTTGGCCATGTTTAAATCGAACATATGAGTGACACGCTAAATTCATAACTGAAATGACTGTAAGTATATAGCTTCATCTCTTCTTTATGCCCATAAAATTGCTTTGCACATCAATAAGAAAAGAATTTTTGGTGATTAAACAATATAGGCTTTGGGGTTATATTCTGGGCCATCATTTACTAATGGTTGGATCTCGGGCAAGTTACTTAACCTCTTTATGCCTTCATTTTCTGTCAATTGTAGGTGATAACAACATTTACTACATGGGGCTGCCATGGGATAAAAATATCAAGTGTTTAGAACAATGGCTACTATAGAGTAAAGGTATAATGTATGTTAGCTCTTCCACCTTTATTATTTAAAAGCTGTGATGCAGTAGAATTCAAAATATGATTTCAGACTGGGCATGGTGGCTCACACCTGTAATCCCAGCACTTTGAGAGGCTGAGGCGGATCGATGGTTTGAGACCAGCAGTTTGAGACCAGCCTGATCTCAAATGTGGCAAAACCCCATCTCTACAAAAAATAGCCAGGCATGGTGGTGTATACCTGTAGCTCCAGCTCCTCAGGAGGTTGAGGTGGGAGGATCACCTGAGCCTGGGAGGCAGGGATTACAGTGAGCCAAGGTTGTGCCACTTCACTCTGGCCTGGGTGACAGAGTCAGACCCCATCTCAATAAATAAATAAATATTTTTTTTAAAAATAAAATATGATTTCAAAAAAGGCACATTCATAGACAAAAAAGAAGATTATAGCTAAATACCCGCTTACCTTTCATAAAGAGGGGCCGAGTTGTTTTCCAGAGATCTGGATTGTTGTTAAATATGATGCCTTTCTCATGCATACCAATGCACTGCAGCCCAAGTTTGCTGCCGAATCGAGAGCTGTAATGATTGTGCTTCATTACGTGGTACATACTTGAGGACCTGAAAAGAAAGGAAACCTTGGTGTCAATTTTTAAGGGTCAGGAGAACTCATGGTGATACATTTTGACTAGGAGGTAGCTCTCTTAGCAAATTCATGTTGCTCCAAAGGCAATGTGCGTGATTTCAAGTATTCAGGCTGAATAAGCACTTCTGTTAGCATGTGAACATCCTTCTCCAGTTGAATCATTTTTACCTACTGACTCCCTGTTTGAACATCACAAAAGACAGAAAACACACACACATACCCACATACCATTCTTTATTTCTCTTTCTTCTCTAACTTCACCAAAATATGTCCCACTACTGGAGTCACAGCTGCAAAGGTGTTAAGAAGCTGAACCCTCCATATCATGAGAGCCAGAAGAGCCTCCAGCCTCCTAGGTATCATCCAGCCTCACTCCAGAAAATGCCACCCACTACAAGAGTGAGCCACAGAATTGGAAGTTTGTGGAATTACTGAAGTCTTGTTTCCCAGTTTGGAACCAGCAGTTTTGCCTAGTACCACCCAAATCCAGTCTTTAATCAGGCCTGTTCCCTCCAGTGGAGTGTCTGTCATTCAGGGCTTGAAAAACATCTCTTTGGGCACTTCTAGCCCTGAGCTTGGCCAGGGCCTAGCTGGGCTGGCAAGCCAAGTTCACTATGGTAGTAAAGGAAGCTATTTTGGGGCTCTGTATTCCATCATGACTCATCAAAGTCTCCAGAGTCACAGGGTTCTCCTATGATATAAGATGTTATGAGTCATGAGATAGTGCAATTTGCACAATGCTCAATTGTGCAAATTCAAGATGCGTAAGATGTCATTGGTATTATCTTGATTTCAGATGTTGTTGTTACTTTCCTGGTAAACTTAATATCTGTACAAATGTTCATGTATTCATTGCAGCTGTGGTCCTCCTTCCCCTCTGGTCTCCTGAAATTTTGTTTCACAACTGCAAATTCTCCTATTATGGAGGGTTTCAGAACCCATAACCCTCAAAGATTAGAAGCAGTTACTATAATATCTGCAACTGGTTCTCAGACGGGTTGGAGAGACTCTTGCTTCTCCCTCTGCTAGTTGACGCTTGGCTCATAAAAGGATACCTTTGCCTTAGTGAGGTTGTTCAGTTAATGCCTGCTGAAATACGTTCAGAGGACTCTAGAACAAAAATGTGCTGCTCTGGTTTAATGGATTAGGTTGTGGGCTCAGTATTAATCCAGTTCTCACATCTGGGATGTGTTCCATAGTCCTATTTAAGCTTTAAAAGTAAGTCCTTGAAATAATGGTATTTATTTAGTGTCAAGAAGTCAGAACAGAATTATTATTATATGAAATACAAAAATTAGCTGGGTGTGGTAGTGTGTGCCTGTCGTCCCAGCTACTTGGGGGGCTGAGGCACGAGGATAGCTTGAGCCCTGGATGTTGAGGATGCAGTGAGCCATGATCATGCCACTGCACTCCAGCCTGGGTGACAGAGCAAGATCCTGTCTCAAAAAAAAAAAAAAAAAAAAGCAGAGTTATTATTTATATAAATAACTTATTTACTCGATATTTATTTCAGGAAAAAAAAACCCTATTTTCAAATCAAAACACTATTAAATATTCTCTTGATCTGATTCCAGATAATATTCATCAAATAATCCTAAATTTTGGACACGTTTGCCTCTCCCTAGCAACAAAAACAAAAATAAAAATCTAGAGGCTTCCATTTGTATAGAATTACATTTGTATTCTAGGGAATTAATTTTGTCATCTATAGAAAAATTATGCCATAGGAAGGAATGAAATTCTTACTAATTAAAATTTTTGAAAACTCTAGCTTTACTTACCTTCCCCTCCATCATTCTGTAATTAAAGCAGAAAGTAAGTAATTTGTATATCCTTTGTTCACAAACTCACATCTAAAAATTTTAAGCACTCAGAGGACAAGCAGAACACTATTTTTCTGCTCTGACCTTAGGGCTTTTGCTTACTGCATTAATCATATTGGCCTGTCTGTTTCATTAAAAAACTTGCTAATCAATGTTTAGATGAGCATAAGAAACTCCAAACATAAAACAAACCCAACTAAATGTTTGCTAGTTATTAATAATAAAAAGCCAACCTTTAAAATTCATGTGTCCTTTAGGGGGCACCAGCATCTCAGCTATTTTAAATCCAAAGCTCAGACTTGTCAAGGGACAAAGCTAATCAGGCAGCAGTGATAAAGCAAGGGGGTGGATGACTGGCTACAGAACAGCAATTTAAAACAAGGTCGTTTACTAAACGTAGGCTGGATTTACCTTACCAGAGTAAATCAGAAAAGTGAAGAAGAGCTAAGGTCAGTGATGAGCTAAGGACCCCAGCCCAGAGCTCCTCTGGGCAGTCAAGACAGACCTGGCTCTGGCTTGTGGACCAGCCTGCAACACTGCCGGAAGCAAGTGTTATACTGATTATTTGGGAGAGAGAGGATTTCTTACCACTGAGGAAGAGTCCAACTGAGTCCCCGACCTCAGAAGGGACAGTGCATAGTGTTGCGTTTCTGGTCACTAGGGTCATTATTCCTCATTAAGCGTGACTGAGGGCAAAAGACACCTCCAAAGATGGCAAACCTATTGTCTATTCAAAATGAAAAGTAGCCAGAGAGTAAGCTCTTAGGTGATGAGGAGGAAGCCACCCAAGTTCTGGGTTTAAACAACTCACACACTTGTGGGCAGGTTAAACAGTGATAAGGAGGCAATTAATGAAATAATTCGTGCCATTTTTTTTTTTTTTTTTGAGACAGAATCTCTGTCACCCAGGCTGGAGTGCAGTGGTGCAATCTCAGCTAACTGCAACCTTTGACTCCCAGGTTCACACAATTCTTGTGCCACAGCCTCCTGAATAGCTGAGATTACAGGTACCTACCACCATGCCCAGCTAATTTTTTTGTGTATTTTTAGTACTAATGGAGTTTCACCATGTTTGCCAGGCTGGTCTCAAACTCCTGACCTCAAGTAATCCACCCACCTTCACCTCTCAAGGTGCTGGCATTATAGGTATGAGCCACCGCACCTGGCTAGTGACAAACATTTAAGAACATTTGCCTCATGCAGGCCTATTCTGTTCCATCAATCCTATCACCTTTTCACTGTCCTTCACTGCTCTAATATCCTCACTTACCCAGCTTAAATTCTAGGTGACTGTAAGAGATAAATAATCTTTATAAAAGAGGAATCTTACTGTAATCACCTAACCAAGTGATCAAATTTAACGTCAGTGCTAGTGGGACAACCCGATACTCATCTTCTGATGTGATGTGATATGAAGTTCCTAGTACTACTGAAGTATTACTGCAAAAATGTGCAACCTGAATCTAATTGAGTCTTTAGACCTAGTTTTCCGTTTATGAGAAATACAGGGAATAGATGAATATAGTAAATGACATTATGATGAAACAGTGAGAGAAATTCAGAATGTGGGATATCTTATAACTGACCTGGTCTCTTCGAAAAGTCAATGTCATAGAGGGAAAAGTGTGGTGGGGGGATGTTCTTTCAATTTTCCTATTCATTTGATAATTTTCTTAATAGAAAATTGGGAAAAATTATTGTCAGTCATTAAAGTTAGAATACCCTTCCCTGAATCCTCAACTCCCTTGACCCTCTTGTTACTTTGTCATGGTTGCCTGGTAAAACCACAACTCCAGCCAAATCCAACTCGTAGCCTATTCTGTGTTTGCACCTGGCAGTTGGATTGGGCTGGGAAAAAAAGAAAAACCATGTGTGCATGCATGTGTGTGCGTGCGCCCACACCCGCCTGCTGACAGGTCTCGGTTAAATTCAAGTGGGCCTTTAGTGCTGCTGGCAGTTCTACTGCATGTCCCCAGCCCATTCACTCTCTCACTCTTCTAGATGACTGTTATATTCTCCCCACTCAGCCCCAGCTGAAGACTTTTCCTATTTTCCCGAAAAAATGGAAGCAACTACAAGAACACCTCCGCAAGCCCCAACAACCAGGACCTGTGCCCATATATTCCACCTTTCCTCCCATTACTGTGGAAATTCCATGTCCTGATTTAAGGCCAACCCTTCCACTTGTCCCCAGGGACCTCTTCACACCTCACCTAGCACACCCTTTCTTTCTCTTTCATCAACAATCATTTGATTTTCCTTCATAATTGACCATTCCCTCTACAACTCACATGCTGTAATTCCTCCTGTTTTAAAAATCAAAACTCATTTGCCCACACCTTCCTCTCAGCTACTGTCCCATTTCCTGCCTCTTTTATGGCAAACTCCTTGGAAGACTTGTCTACACTTGCTGCCTCTGATTCTTCTCCCCCTGTTCTCTTTTCTGGTCAGACTTTTGCCCCCACCAGTCCATTGAAACTGCTCTCGTCAAGGTCACCTGTGACCTCCCTGTTGCTAAATGCAGCACTGAAATCTCCATGCATTCCCTTGCCCCATCGGTGGTATTTGACGTGGTTCACAATTTCCCACTCCCTGATACGCATTCTTCACCTGGCTTTCAGATATCACACTTCCTGGTTCTCTCTTCTCAGTCTGGCTGCTCCTTCTCAGTCTCTGTTGCTGGTTTCTGACCTATTTACACTCGAGGGTCTCAAGGTTCAGTCCTCCCTACTCATCATCCCATTCAAGTGTCGACTGGGCGCGTCAAATCTAACATGTCTGGAACGGAACCCTGATGCTTCCCCTTCCCAGACTTGCTCCACCTGTCTCAGGACACGATGTCTCCATTCAGTGTAAAACTGGACAGCACTTTAACTCTTTATTTTTTTCTCTCACACCCTACATCCAATCTGTCAGGAAGTCTGTTGGCTTTGCCTTCATATGTCCAGAATTTTCCCTCATCTCTTGTCATCTCTACTGCTACCACCTGGACCAGCCAGCATCACCTCTTGCCTAACTGGTCTCTCCGCCCCCATCCCTTGTCCTCTTGCACCTGTTCTCAACAGAGCAGCCAGAATGATTCTGCTGAAACATAAATGAGTCATATGTCACTCCTCTGCTCAAAGTCTTCAATGGCTTCCTTTCTCACGGGGGTAAAAGCCAGTGTTACAGTGGCCTGCAAGGCCTGACATGATTTGCTGGTAAATACTCATCTCCAGTATTCTTCCACTCAGGCTCTTGCTGTTCCTTATGTCTAGAATGCTTTTCCTCCAGGTCTCTGCATGGGCTGCTTGCTCATTTCCTTTAGGTCTTTATTTAAATGCTATCTTCTCAGTGAGGGCTGCCTGAACCACCTGTTTACAATCACACCCACGTCTCCACAACTAGTCCTCCCCGATCTTCCTTCCTCACTCTCTTTGTATGTCACACCTCTCTGCCTGATCACAGTGTGACCAACTATCCTGATTTGCCCAGGACTATGCCAGTTTTAGCACTGAAAGTCCCACATCCCTGGAAATGCCCTGGTCCCAAGCAAACTGAAACATTGGTCACCCTGCTGATACACTATATACTTTACTTGCTTATTGTTGACATAGTTAACAACATATTGCTCCATGAGGGTAAGGAATTTCGGCTCGTTTGTTCACTGCTGCATTCCCAGAGCTTAGAACAATACCTGCTATACATAGTAAGTTTTCAATAAATATTTAATGGATGAATGGAGAGCCAGTAATGACAGTTATAACTTAGAATCATTCGGTGCTTAGTATATAATAAATTTTCAGTAAATGTATGTTCAAAGAATAAATGAAGGAAACTCCTGTAAATGATGTGTAAATTTGCATATCAAGACAGGTGTAAAAATATAACCCTAATTAGTATGTTAATTGCTGACAGATATGCAAATTTAACCCAGATTAGCATGCTAATTGCTAATTTCCCTTTATGAGTGCTACATTATTTTTTGTATTCATGACAAAAAGCAATCTAGGGACATGTAGTGGACATATAGTGTCATATGCAGCACCTACAGACCCTCATTAATTTAGAGCACAGCTGCCTGGGTAGCTACCTGGGGGAACCCTGCACAGCTCATCTACAGCTCACCAGATTGACCATACCTCCAAGGCCCCCAGTGGTGCAGATGGCATCTCAGCAGTGCATATGCCTGGTTTCTCCCCTCAAGTTCTGCAGCCCCCACTACTTTGGGACGAAGCTAGAGGAAAAGTTGCACCATAATTTCTACACAGTTGTAATGACTACAGACCTCAAACTTTTCTAAAGAAAAAAATCTGGCAAACTATTCAAATAAAAATAAAAATCTTTCTGAGGTCCAGTGGGGTCTTTTCAAGAGGTACGGGGAGTTCTGGAAGAGACTTGAAGAGCAGGCAAGGAAAGGAGATGGGGAAAAACATGTCCTATTCCTGCGGGGAGCTCAGCCTTTAACAGCAAAATTGAGCTGCTCTGAGGCAATTAAGGAGAACACAAAGACACTGACAAGTGAAAAGCCTGAGAGGGCAGAACAAAGAAAGAGCTAGGAGAGCTGGGGGTAGGGTGGGTGGGTTGTGGCTGCCTCTAGGTGTGCACCAGCCCTGACTTGGTGGGGGTTGTTGGAGTCACTTTCCTAATTAAGACAAGCAGAGTGGTCCGATGCCACCCCCACTGTAAGAAACAACCACTTTCAGGAATTGTCTTTGGAAATTTGGGGGATTTTGCTGGAGACCTAAGAATCTAGCATCGAAATATCTAGTATCCCAAAATGATTTCTGTCTGGGTACTGTGGTCCTTTCTCAAGTGCATCATTCTTTACTCCATTTCTAGTCTCACACCTCCACCGTCTTCGCATAAGACAAAACCAAACCTGCATTGTTGTTTCCCCTTACCCCAAGGAGAGGCCCTTCTGCCCCAGGAGCTTCCTCCTCCACCCTCTCTCTAGATGGAATGTTCTCAAACTCAGCCATACCCTGGGATCGCCTGGGAATTATTAAACACTACTGATGCCTACGTCCTACTCCCAGAGCTTCTGATCTAAAAGTGGGGATGTGGTCAGGGTAGTGGGGCTTTGAAAACCTCCCTGGGTAGCTCTAAGGTACAGCCAGGGTGAGAGGCACTGCGCTAGATCTTGGGCTGCAGGTAGATATACTTCTAGGTAAATTATCTGGGGATCACTTCACCTGTCTGCTGAGGGAAAGAGGTGATGGGGAAAGCAGACTCTGGGCTGGGGAGAGCTGGAAGGCAGGTGGCTGTGGGGGGAAATGAAAGAGCAGCAGCAAATGTCCCTACCCCTAAACCCAAACACCAGTGCTTCCAGGATATTTGTGAGACCGTAGCCAGTTGCAAAAGTGACTCAAGTACTGATTTTTAAAATGAGAACATATCAAAAGCATATTATGCTCACTACAGTTTGGCTGACTATAGCCTAATAGACCAGGAGAAGTAAAATAAAAAAGTAATTAATTATGATTTAGTTCTCAGAGCAGTGGTTCTCAAACTCAGGTGTGCAGCACAATCACCTGCATGTAGATCACCTGAGGTCAGGAGTTCAAGACCAGCCTGACCAACATGGAGAAACCCTGTCTCTACTGAAGATACAAAATTAGCCAGGCGTGGTGGCGCATGCCTGTAATCCCAGCTACTCAGGAGGCTGAGGCAGGAAAATCGCTTGAACCCGGGAGGCAGAGGTTGCGGTGAGCTGAGATCGTGCCATTACACTCCAGCCTGGGTGACAGGAGCAAAACTCTGTCTCAAAAAAAACCAAAAAACAAAAACAAAAAAACATGGATTGCGTGTCCTACCCCAGACTGTCTCACTTAGTAGGTTAGGGTGGGGCCCAAGAATGTGCATTGTTAACAAGTTCCCAGGCTTGTTGATCCTGCTCCTTGAGGGACCACACTTTGAAAACCACTGCATTAGAGTACTTTACAATGAACCAATGAAATGATGTTTCCACCTGAAGCCATTTCTGTTTAGTTGTGTAAGTGAGGTCTGCCTTAGCTACTCTTAAAAGTGCTACAATACAAAACTGAATGAAACAAACCAAAAAAGTCCAGGCCCAAAAAAATTTTGGGGTAGTTTGAAATATTTGGAAGTATTCATATAATACTGATTTCTCACCTACTCCCTTCTTTCAGTATCTGCTTCAAATACATGGGCTTTGATGATACCATGGTATTTCATAAGATGTGGCATTTTATGACGTGGTATTTTATGTATGTAATCTTGACCTGAAAAAATTATGTAGTTTCTAGAAAAGCTTCACTTACTTTTGAGCCATAGTCTTTGTATCTGAATGAATAATTCTAACAAATTGGAAGACACCCCGGTCAGCTTTAGTTTGTGGGTGAAGTTGTGTCAAGGATTACAAATACAAAAATGTGTTGAGACAATGTTTGCAGATAGCTTTGCTAAAAGTCTACTAAAGATAGCTGAAAGTCTAGGGAAATATGCCATCTTTGAAATTCTTCATTTTCTAAGATCAATAAACAAGAAAACAAATGTTCTACCAAACTAGTTCTTTATAGTCAATTCCTATCTGGTTAACCACAGAGCTAATTCAATCTGCTTGTATCCACAAAATATAACAATGCAGAGAGAGAGGACACCATTTTTTTAAATGGGTAATATTGTTCCTGATTTATGTAAGATCACTCCGCTGGGATACTGGCATAAAGTCATAAATGGGAGAGCAGCATGCGAATGACTTCTTTTTCTACTGTCCTTTCTTTTCTTTCTTTTCTTTTTTTTTCTTTAATCGGATTCAGCCAAGGTCAGCTTACTGTCTGCTTTTTTAGAGGTGCTCAGTTGCTTGTCAGGAGAATAGATTAGCAAATTGCTAATCAGATACCTCTGTCTCAGGTTTTATTTCATTTTAAAAAGACAGGGTCTTGCTCTGAGACAGACTATAGTGCAGTGGTGTCTTGGGCTTTCTTTTTATTTTTTATGGTTGTTTTTGTTTGTTTGTTTGGCTTGGTTCTTAATGTTTATTTGTGGTTAAGACCAAAAAACTTGGAAAAGCAGAAAAGAGAATGTTTTGTCAAAAATCAAATGATCTGGCTTCTAAGTTTCCACATTCACTGATCACAGAGATTTTAAATAATTTCCCAACTTTCCAGAGTTCTTTATGTACCACTGGCTTCAATTCAAGCAAAACCCAGTTATTCTGTTTGCAATGTTAGATTTCTAGGGATTGCTCACCTTCATTTCAGTGGTAAAAATATAGCATCAGAAACAAACACATCAAGATTCAATATAAAGTTGTCCTAAGTGGAAAAAACCCCAGCGTCAATTTAAAAAGTATGTCTTTGATTATGAACAGACTCACTTGCTGATAATCAGTGTTTCCTCTCCAGAGATCCAGACTCTCATGAATTCTCCATACATCCGGTTGTAGTAGTTGCAGGCATTGCCAATCCCCATCCACAGGAATCTGCCGTGGGAGATGAGGGGTCCAATTCCCATGCAGTAGCCGGGACCTAGGACAGGCGTCAGAGCACAAGAATTATCTTAGCCATACCAAAAATAGCAACTGCTTTGTGTTGCTCCTGTTTTTTTTTTTTTCTTTTATAGCTAAATGTTCTTTATCTCTGATGTGTATCTGTGAATCACAAATAAAGTGAAACAAAACGAAAACCTCATGCTTAACATGAGGCACGTCACCCCTCCATGAGTAAAAAGGAGTTCAGTGTCCACGCCACACTAATTTTATTTGGTCTCAATCATTTCAGTCTGAATGAACTGGGGTGTGTGTGCTAATTTCTTTCCATGTTACCTGGTGTCAGTGAGTTTTGAATACAAGTCAGTTGGTGTGTTTGGTAGCAAACATGGAAACAATGACAAGTGACAAGCCAGCAGATCTGTTTGGTGCCTAGTTTTTTCTGGAAACTTTCCATTTGAGTGCCCCAGTTGACAGAATGGGTGGGTTAAAACTGGTCTGTAGTTTTGTAGGAAATCTTTCAACTGAAAGAAACAAGATCTACAAAGATAATGTCCAATCCAAGAACATCTATTTCTTTCTTTTTTCTTTTTTTTTTTGAGATTGAGTCTTGCTCTGTTGCCCGAGCTGGAGTGCAGTGGCATGATCTCAGTTCCTGGGTTCAAGCAATTCTCTGCCTCAGCCTCCTGAGTAGCTGGGATTATAGGTGCCCACCACTATGCCTGGCTAATTTTTGTATTTTTAGTAGAGACAGTTTCACCATCTTGGCCAGGCTGATCTTCTGACCTCGTGATCCATCCGCCTCGGCCTCCCAAAGTGCTGAGATTAAAGGTGTGAGCCACCACACCTGGCCCATCTATTTCTTTTATTCCCCTCAAAAAAGACTCCACTTAAGAAAGGCTCTTAAGCTAAATCTCATTAGGCAAAATAAAGATAAGAGTTGAGGAGTCAGGCAATGGGTCTTTCAGCCTCTAGACTGGAGTTTGAGTCCCATGATCTAGTTTTAGCCAAGAGTAGTGGCCACTTAACAAGCTTGCTTATGCAGAGGATGGCAGAATTGTAAAGAACATGAATCCAGGAAACAACTAGGGAATTTACTGTTGCTTTTATCAGAGAATAAACTTGGTAGTTTGATTTTACTGATGGTAGTAAAAAGTTAGATTAAAAAGTTTTAGAATGTTTTTTGGAATTGTCAGGTAGTAGTTTTTCTAAATCTTTTTCTAATTCCATTCTGTCAGTGAAATCATTCTGAAGCCAAAACACACCTAACTACATGAGATAGCATTCTTACCTTATGGGCAAGAATTGTGTAATAATCTACATAGCATAAGCTTTTGCTTGAATCATCTGAATTGGATGTTTATTCCCAAACACAGCAAATAGTGTTTAGTCTTTTACTTTGCAATAGCTGAGTTAATATGAGTAAGTCTGTCAGCTATTTTTCCCTTTAAATCTTTGTTAATACCTATGGAACCAAAATATGGTCTAAGTTTACTAATCTTGTGATTATTTTAGTAACGCTACATTATACAGTAGATGACTGACTTTGTATTAAAATAATTCCATTAAGCTCTTTAAAAGATTTCCATAGCAGATTTGATTGAATATGTATTTCCTTAAACTGTCATTAGATATATTAACCTTTAATCAATTAATATATGCATAATATAATACCTTACTGGATATTTATAGCTTGGCACACTGTAGATGCTCAACAAATGTTTCCTGAATAAATTTCAAAAATTAATTAGGCGTGTGTATCTAATATAAAGGATGAAGTTTTAAATGCCATCCTTTTTTTTTTATTATTTTTTGAGACAGAGTCTAGCTCTGTTGCCCAGGCTGGAGTGCATGGGCGCAATCCCAGCTCACTGCAACCACTGCCTCCTGGGTTCAAGTGATTCTCTTGCCTCAGCCTCCCGAGTAGCTGGGACTATAGGTGCGAGCCACCACACCCAGCCCGCCATGTAAAAATCTTAATATTTGCGACCTGCCATTCAAATGTAAGCTATGATGCAGGAGAGATGTATCTTCTGAAAAAGGGAGATTGAACCCTGTGCTTAGATTAAGAACCTGAATTTTCTAACCAGAAGAGAACTAGAGTTTTGAGTTCTTAGCGACCAATTGTATATCATGTTAATTCATCCAGCAAACACTGGTATAGATACTACTGGTATAGACACTATATCAAATTATATCTATCCCAAATTAGGGACTGGAGATGTTATAAGTATAATGGTCCCCATCAGAGTCTAAGGGCAGGAGAGGAGAGTGTGTGAAAAATAATTACAAAATAAAATAATTTTAATACAGTGTTACCTTTTCATTTACATGTATATCTTATGCCCCCCACCCACCCTCCAGCTGGAGAGGAGATTGCTGGAGGAAGGTAGAGACTTTGGTAAAATATTAGGGAAATATTCTGGTTGTATTCACGTTAAGCTGCTCTCTGCTTCTCAGATTTGGGAATGCTTAACTAGACATGCAGTGATTGTGGGAGCCTCTTTCATACCCTAAAAGGAGCAGTAAATACTTTGCTGCATTTTTGTACAGAGACAGCCTCCTTGGAGCCAACAGCTGGGACCTCTCCCCAGCTGTCCAACACCATAGAGAAAGCTGTGTGCACATATATATTCAGAACAGCCCTATTCACAATAGCCTCAAACTAAAGACACCTCAAGTATCTCTCAACAGTGGAACTGACAATTAAACCATGAGATATTTATATAACTCAATACCTATGGCAATGAAAATGAACTATGCCTGTATGCTGCAATGTGGATGAATCCTAGAACTATGCTATTGAGCAAAAGACGCAAGAAAAAAGAATATATAATGTATGAATTGACTGCTAAATGTTTAAAGCAAGGCAAAATTAAACTGTATTGTCTGGCAATGTGAACTTATATGGCAAAATTATAAAAAAGCAAGGGAGTGACTGTCACAAAATCAAAGAGTATTTCAAAAACAGTGTTTTGCTCTGGAGTGAGGGAGAGAGTGATTGCAAAGGCACACAAGGAGCTTCTGGAACAAGGCTAACATCCTCTTTCTCGGGCTGCCCTGTGATGGCAAATTTATCACTATACCGTACACTTTTCTGTGAAACATTGTCTTAACAAGAAAAAGAGGAATGTCAGTTGCCGTGCTTTTTTTTCCCCCAGTGCTCCGACTGATGTGGCACCCAGGGCAGAGTGTGGCATCTGGAGGGAGAGGACCCTTGTTTAGAGTTGGGGATGGCTATATGTCCTTGGGGAAGGGAAAGCTGCCAGCGCCAGGTGTCTGTGAGTCCCGACCCAGATCAGTAGACTGGGGGCAATTTTTCAGAACTGATGCTTCCAACTCCGCCCCCTCGCCCAGCCACCCCTCCTCCCCGTCAGGAATTATCCTTTCCTCAGGACTTTCATAGCCTCTACCTGGCACTAAGTCAAGTCAACCACCTATGTGTGTGTCCCTGACTGATTTTATCATTTGTATATAATCCCCTTGGGGCAGAAACTACATCTCTTTCATCTTCTCACACCTCCTCCCTCCCCTTAGCTGGAGAACAGGGCTTCTCAGTAAATACCCACAGAAGCAGCTTAGTTATGAGCCCAAGTTCATCACTTACTAGCTGTGCGACTCTTTGAGTCTCAGTTTTGTCATCGACAAAATAGATACAAATACACCAACCTCACCAGAGAAAATGGGCACGAAACAACTGCTTTTAAATTATAACTCACTTAAGGGCTTTACATCATTATAAGTTCTTAAGTTTCTCCAGCTTTCACTGGTCCTGAGCTTTCCTGACTCTGAGCTTCCCCCAAACCTCAAAACTGAGAACCTAGAGAGGCACTGATTTGAGGGAGCTGGCAGGAGCTCAGGAGCATTGATCAGCAAAACCACCCTAAACAAGGCCAGTTTTCTTACCTTCCCTCCCCCAACCAGAAACCACAGGATCTCACAGTCTGTGCCACTAGCAGATTCTAACTAGACCTTCTGCTTTCAAAGTGTGAAACCAGAAACTACCTGGCTAGCAAAAAGATCATCAACCTGGGCTTTAGGACTTCCCGGTGGTCCCCCTGTGTTCCCACTTTCTGTCCAGCTGGTGAGCTGACAAGCCGTTTCCTTTCTCTGGCTTTTAACCCTTCACTTGTCAAACGAGGAGTTTGAACTCCATGTTTTCTCATGCTTGTCATAGCGCCTTGCCTGGGCAAGGCAGATCAACTTCCTGGGTCTCAGTTTCACCTTCTGTCAAATGCAGGGGTTAGGCTCATATCTGTGGCTCTCAACCTTGGCTGCTGATGAAAAATCAGGAGGGGAGATTGAAAAAAAAAATAGCAACCCAAAACTAGCTGAGACCCTACCTCAGAGAGTGCTAAGAATCACTGTGCTACTCGTTCTGACTGTCAGTGGATGCAGCTTGATGGCCCTGGCCCAGAAGTGGTGGACAGAGTGAGCTGCTGCCTACTCTCCCACGGATCCAGAGCTTCAGGGCTGCTGGTTCTCAGGCTTGTCTCCAACAGGCTGACCTCCTTGGTCAAGGGTCCCAGAAAATTCCACCAGTGCTGATTAGCATTAGCAGCTGGGGAGGCTTTTTAAAAATGCATGTTTCTAGGCCTGAAGAGTCTGATTCAAAAAGTGAGGAGCAGGGCCCAGGGACAGAAATTTTAATAAGCTCCTACGTAGGTGTTCTTACATAGACTAAAAGCTTGAGAACCTGTGGCTCAGTGGGTGAGCAATGCTGCATGGGCAGTGCTGGACTCTCCTGGTCTGATTCTCTGATAATACAGACAAATTAGAATTGGGTACCTGGGCCTATGAAGGGAAGAAGAGAAAAAGGTGTTCCACACCCCCACCTACTCACCCCACCCTGACCCTTCACTGACCCTGACCTAGAAGCCCCATTGCGCGAGGAGAAATCCAGTGAGGAAGGGCCACACTGGGGAAGAGGGTTCAAGTTAAAGACCATGAAACAGTCATCCCTTAACTCTGAGCCTGCCTTCTCTGGAGTTGACCCTGTCAGGGAGCAGAGAACAAAATTAGCTAAATGTTCCTTTAAGCTGGGCATTAAAGTAATCTAAAATATCAGGCTGAATCAGGCAGAGAGACAGGCAATTATCTGGAATGTTAAAAAAAAACCAGACACAGAGCGTTTTGTGTCAGCCCCACACTCCCATTCTGATCCCAGTGAGATGAGGCGCACCACACCTACCAGTGTGTGATAAGCATACTCTTAAAGTCTCATCATATATCTTATGGAATTGGGAATAGGTTTGTGTGCAATGAGGCATTTTCACTGAAAACTAAAGAAGCAGTCTGAAATTGCAGATCATTCTGAATTAATCTGATATCTGACCATTGCAGCATTAACGGTGGAGGGGTAAGGGTTTTCTACTGGGCTTGTCCGGATAATCATATTATTTGCCACATTTGATTGACCCACAGATGTTGTTGAAGATTCTAGCAGGGTGTGATGTTCCGAGAGCACTGGAGTGGTCCCCATTTTTCTCCCACTGCCTGGATACCATTTGACCCTATGGGAGCCGGGCAGTGGGAGAAAAATGGGGACCACTATCACCACATTCCCAGGAATAAGACAAAATGGTGAGTGGAATACAGAGAAGGGATGCGTACCAGACAAAGAGGAAACATGGAGGAAACAAAGTGAGAGGGAGGAGGAGAGCAGTAGAGAAGGCATTCCAGAGACATTTTCACCTTCAGACAAAACTGCCATCTATTTTTTAAAAGTTAACCAGAAAACCCTGGAATTTTACTTTACTCCACCCCATCTTGAACTTGTTTTAAAGGGTATTTGTGCCAAGTCTACTTTACCGAAGCAGAGTGCAGACTGGAAGGGATTATCTGAGATATTTTTTAAGTGCTTTCATTTAACATGTGCAGATAATTGGTCTGAAAATTTTCACCCAAGTCCTCAATTGCTAACATGGCCATAGTCTTCAGAGATCTTTCCAGGTTTGCTTTTCGTCCTTGCAAAATTTTCTTTACCATCATGGACCAAAAGCCCAAGTAAATAACCTCCTTAGATACAGAAATAAATGACTCACCTGGTATTGAGGATGTGCCCTCATAATTCCACACCAAGAGAAAAAGGCCAGTGAGCAGCAGGATTGGCATGGTGGCAGCAGGCATGGCTTCAGGCACCATGCTGGTGATGTTATAATGCATCGGGTTCAGCATTTCCAAAACCATCTTGTGTTCCTTTACCTCAGAGAAGGCAATTTAGAGTCCTGTGGAAATCAAAGGGGCAGAAAAATTACAGAATCCCCTAAAAGGTTCGTCTATAACTCCCGTGGCTTCAGAGGGTGCTGTACAGCACAGATTCACTTAGTGTTTTATAATGTGATCTGACATTTAGACAAGATTAATTTATGGTTACAAGTCAAAACACGGAAGCCCAAGAAAGATCTTTTGGCTTGAATTGCAGCATTTCTGACCTTGGTAGAGTCTCAGGTTCCTTTAGACGCTTGTTCTGATAGAACCTTATCAGCTTGCCCTTGAACAATGGGTAGAGTGACATGCATTCCCAATTGAAAGTGAAATTTCTTGCCAAAATATAAGAAAACAAAGCTCATTCCAGAGGTGGAGTCATTTTGTGACTTCATCAGCAGATTTTGTTTAGGCAATCTTCCCTTCAAGCCAAATCAACTTAAAATAAAAACAAAACAAAACAAAAAAAGCAATCCCCCAACTCCCTTTTTTGACCAAAATTACTTTTTTTGATTAAAATAGAAAGTTTCTACAGTAAGAACACATTTCTTGGGCATCACTGAGATCTTCTCAGAGGCTTCCATCAGTTCATCTGTTGAATTCAAAGTGACTCACTCAGGGCATCTCTAGTGACTTTAATGAAGATCTAAAATCTCTTGCGCTATGGGCCAGATTTAGCAGCGTCCCTAGGGACCAATGCCAACAGTAGTGTGGAAAAAAGAATTGCAGAGGAAGAATAAAGGGAGAAGAGAAAGAAAGGAATGGGGAAGGAGGAAGAAAGAGAGGACAGGCAGAATAAGATGCCACAGCAATAGGCTCAGGTGCCACTCAGCAACCTTATTCAAAGAGCTGCTAATATCCTGTGCAAGCCAACCAGTTTTCAGTTTGATGTGCTGGTTCTCCTGTGTTTTTCAACAACATGCCATTGAGCCTGTCTTTTTCAGCAAGGTTTTGTAATGCCTTTATTCTTAGAACAGAGTTGCCGGGATGGTAGGTAGTTTGTAGCTGAAGAAGTGTAGGTTGAATGAACTTGTATAGTGAGGAAAGATGCATCATTAAATGCTTTTTCAGTGGCAGATGACATGCTCCAAGGTTTGCCTTTATTTACATAGTGCCTACAGTTTTCAGGACTTGCAATGGTTCTCAAACAGACATGGGCTGGGTTTCACCTAGTAATAAAATTCTAGATTCATAGCCAGGGCTTCTAATAGGATATCAGCAGCTCTGTGGATTCCCTGAAACACTGCATAAAATATTGTATCAGCTCATGTGCACATTCCAGGGGAGAAAGGCCATAACTTTCATCAGATTCTTAAGGAATATGTAATTGTATTTCTCCTCTGAGCTATATGAGATCTTAAAGTCCAAAGACTGATTTCTGGCAACTACAAAAATTTTACAACATAGTTGAATTTATCCAATTGCTTCATCATTTTGTTTATATTATTCTACCATTTAACTAATCATTAATGCTTGGGTGCAGGCCACTGAAAATACCTGTGCTTGTGTTGGACAGTTTTGTTGTCATTTTTTAATATATATAAGTTAAGACTAAAAAGTCAGTCTTGTGACTGTTATCATCTGGTTCCTTTGTTGATGACAAGCTATTTTTAACAGGTTGAGGTTTTAAATGTCTAGAGCGGAATTTGACATCATTCTGAATAAGCTCTATGTGACTTTCCGACAGCCGGGACCCTTGAAGTTTCGATTTATATTGATGAAACCTGAAACCATTGTTCAAAGCATAAATTAGGAAAGTGGTTGCGACAAAAAGGATGAAGATGTCCCACAGGAGGTGAGGCCAGCAAAAAACTTCACATTAAAGGAACTCTCAGAGGTATTTCACAACATTGAAAGCAAAGAGTATAAGTTGTTGGAAGCTGATGCACTTTTATAGAGGACTATGTCAATTCACTGGCATAGAAAAGATGCTCCCTCAGTATCATCATAAGTTATGCAAAGAAAAGTAGGCAAGAACTTTTAAAACCTCTTAGTTTCTTTTTACGAAGAAAGAAAACATTTAAAATCTTGCATTTAGCAAGTTAGGCAGCTTGCTCTAGGGTACCAAGCTCGTATGTGACACAGCTGGAATTGGAGCCTAGGGAGTCTATCTCCAGAGCCCATGCTCTCTATCATGCCGTTTTGCTACCTATTATGGGATTTACTCTCCACACTCATGGACTTTTCATTTATGTTCACTCCTGGGCTATTTAGAATGATTCCTTTTAAAGGATTAAGCTTTATGGACTTCTGAATGCCACAACTAGAAAGGTCCTTTGAGATTCTCTCCTGACTGCACGTTGGTTTTCCTGTTCAGTGGAGCATTCTAATGGGCCACACAGGTAGGTTGAACAGAAGCCTTCAAATAGCGGTACAGGAATATAGGAAGGTCCTAGAACTTCACAGAGGCTGTTTATATATCCCCTTAGCCAGTAATACCCTTCCCTCAACCCCAAACGTACACACACATGCACACAGTCACCAGGTACTATGCATTTCAGACCATCTCAAATGCCTGGGTCTCCACTGCCCTCTGAGGGTCATTTCCTTGGGTCCCACCATTGTTATTTGCAGAGTGCTCTCTGCCTGCTCAGGCATCCCATGTTGGCCTGACAGCAAGCAGGGTCTCTGACCTGTCTGGCACCAAGCAGGGTGTCACCTGCCTGGCACCAAGCAGGGTCTCTGACCTCAGGCCTGTGTGCCTGTGCTTCATGGAACCTACTAACATCTTCATTCAGTGCCCCACCAAGCTCAGCGTAAGGAAATGCCAGTCCTATACCCAAAATCCTCTGCCTAAGTCAGGGCAAAGGCCTATGGAGACACAGCAGAGCCTAGGTGTCCTGGTGATCTGGGGGTCTGAACACATTCTGGGTCCCATAGTGCCACGAAGGACTCCCAGATCCCCTAGTACAGCTACAGCCCTAACCCTAGCCTTCCACAGAAAGGGAGGCAGGCCCTGGCATGGCAGAAGTGCTGCCTAGCAAATCCAGACCCTGCTAAATCCTACCTTTTAGCATGGAGGGTACTGGCCCAGCAGGGAAATAGACCCAGCTACCCCGGATCTAAGGGCTGGGTGCCAAGCTTGCACTCCCTCTTATTCTCTCCAGCAAACTTGGCCCATGCCTCTTTCACACCCCAACTCCTATAGAGATGCATCTTTTTCCTATCCGTTTCCTCTTATCTCCCGACTTCCGCCTGATCACACTAATACCTGTCTCAGAGCTGACACATGACCTTTCTACTGCCTGATCCATACCTCTTCCCTCTCTATGTTTGTTCTTGATCTCACTCTGTGGCGCTGGACCCATTTGGCCATTCCTACTCATTGTATCTGTTCTCCAGTGATGGTTGTGGCAGGCTTCTCCCATTGTTTGTTCTATTCCTTTATAGCTGTTCTTCTTCCTCTTTCAGCCCCCCAAACCATGAGTATCTCTCCAGCCTAAAGCACTTACCCTCTCTGCTTTATTCTCCTTTTGAGAACTCATTATTCTCATTATTGTCCTGTCATCAGCTCTTACCTCTGTGAGGGCACCTCTCCCTATTCCCTTCCTGGCCCCGTCCTCTCCATCTCTGAAGCGCTGACTTCCTAGTGAACTCTGCTATGCAGATATTTCACCATTACTCCACAGTTACATCTAAAACCCAATCTGTCAACTTCCTCCTGACCTTCTCCCTTTGCCCTAATCGTTTTTTTTTTTTTTTTTTTTTTTTTTTGAGACAGAGTCTTGCTGTGTTGCCCAAGCTGGAGTGCAGTGGTGGCACAATCTCAGCTCATTGCAACCTCCACCTCCCAGGTTCCAGTGATTCTCCTGCCTCAGCTTCCCAAGTAGCTGGGATTTTAGGCATGCACCACCATGCCCAGCTAATTTTTGTATTTTTAGTAGGGATGGGGTTTCACCATGTTGGCCAGGCTAGTCTCGAACTCCTGACCTCAAGTGATTTGAGCCCTAACCTTTTTATATATCATTGCACCATCGTCCAGCCTCAAAATCTTACTTTGTACTTCCCCTTTCCTTTTACTTTCCTACCGTATCCCTCTCCATCCCAGCCTAACCATGTCCAGTCACAAAGTTCTAGGCATGGTCCCTAAAACATGTTGTGTTCCTGTGTCAAGATATGTCCCTGTATTTTTTAAGATCTTCTGGCTTATATCTTAATTTTTATAATAGGGCTTAACCCTACCCTCTGCTCTATTCATAATCAAAGCATATCTCAGTGGTCAGTTGAAGGCAAATTCATGGCTTCCCTCTTTGCCAAAAATTATCCCACCTCAAACTCTTTTAAGATTAATTGCTCTCAAAAACCTCTCTTGTGAAAAATCTGTTGGGATTCCTAGTGGACCCTCGATCTTCTCTTGGCAGTCCCAAGCTCTAATGCCTTCAAGGGCAACACAGGTGACATGAATGTGGAGAGTGGGGGATGGACTGTAGCACATTCTAGAGCATAGCCCTCCTCTCAAAGGACCAGGCATGACGCCAAACAAACCATCTCTCCATGAGCCCAGTTGAGACTCCAGCCCATTTGCCGTCATTACTCAGTATCTGAATCAAACCGTCAAAACCTTCACGGAGCTACACACTGGGAACTAGTCATTTGTGTTCTTTTTGCAAATACCTTTATCTGGCCTTGCTTTGGTGCTAGTCAATAAACTAACTCTGAGTGACTTTGTAAGGTCAGCCATAGGGACCTCACCATTTTATCTAAAGAAAGGATGTTGTCAAGGGCAATAGGTAAAATCACTTATTTTTACCATTCTGAGTGGATATATTTTAGTAAATTTCCTCACACCTCTTACAGGGTAAAATGAGGCATTAATTCATGAAAAGTCAAATTCTTCAATCTGTTTCCTCTCCTTCTAGAAGGTGAATTCCCCAAGGACGGGGATCTGTGTGTATCTCCTTCTTGACTGTATCCCAATTCTAGAACAGTGTCCAGGCCTTCATACATGCTTGCTACAAACCTGTTGCCTGAGTTTGCACCGTCTCCAGCTTTGTCTAGCTTTTATTCCCCATTGTAAACTCCCAAGACCAGACCTTCTGTATCACTCTGTTCTGCACATTGCTGCCAGATAGCTTTTCGACTCAGCTTTCATAACATCACTCCTCTGCTAAAAACCCTTCTTTGCTTCCAGTTGCCTGCAAGGCTTCCAAATTCATCCTTTTTTTTTTTTTTTGAGATGATGTCTTGCTCTGTCACCCAGGCTGGAGTGCAGTGGTCAGATCTCCGCTCACTGCAACCTCCGCCTTCTGGGTTCAAGTGATTCTCCTGCCTCAGCCTACTGAGCAGCTGGGATTACAGGCACTCGCCCACTACCATGCTCAGCTAATTTTTGTATTTTTAGTAGAGACGGGGTTTCACCGTGTTGGCTGGGCTGGTCTCGAACTCCCAACCTCCGGTGGTCCACCTGCCTTGGGTTCCCAAAGAGCTGGGATTACAGGTATGAGCTACCACACCCGGCCCCAAATTCATCTTGATCCAGTCTTCTTTCTTGGTTCTCTCCACTCAAAAATCTGACTCCTGCTTTACCACAACATCTTACCTGCTCAGTCCTTCCTCCTCCATGTCTCCCTGCTCATCCAGTTCTGCCCCACTGGTTTCCCATGATAAGTCTGCTTCTTCCTCTCCTTGCCTGAGCCGTCTTTTACCTGGCATAAAAGCTCCTCCTCTTTTTCTCTCTGACATGAGTCTTGGACTACTCTTGCTTTTGACTGCCAAGGCACTATATGAATCAGAGTTTTGGAGGATTTCATTACATAAATCTTTATTAGGGACCTTGTCTGAGCAGGGTACTACATTCAGACATTCATTTTACTTTTTAGACATGAGAGGCAATAAGATAAGCAAGCTGAAGATGCTGCTAGGACTTCTTATGAGAATCACAGTTCTCTAGAAAGACATGCAGCGGTGCCCATGAACTTCTACATCAAGGAGACACAGGGTATCAGGACTGGAAAGAAATATTGTGATCTTCTAATAATATGGTTCTCTCCCTTTAAAAATGAACCACTTACATGAGAGTCAGGGAAGGTCACTTGTCAATGGTCACTTAAAAGCAGGGAAGTTTGACTCATGTGCACATTCAGTGATACGATTTCCATCACCTGGCACTGGGTTCATGACACTTGAGGTTCCAGTTGTTCTTCCTAGCAAGCTTCCAAGTGAATCCCTGGGAAATTCTTGTTCTAGAGCAGGAGCGATACAATACAAAGCAACAAGAAAAACGCAGATAGATGCATGTGGTGTGGTTGGCCTGGACTGCCTTCAGGGCAAATGCCTTTTCCACTCAGTAGTTCCCATCTCTGCTATAGCCTCTGACTGACCATTTGTGTGGAATGAGCAAAAAGTCCTGAGGGCACCAATGGGAGACCTCAGCTTCTAGGGTTCTACCCACATAGGGAAGACTATTGACGGTGTATGAAACGCACCTGTTGCTAAACCCCACATTTCACGTGTGTGTGCGGACCCAAAGCTCTTGGGCATCCATCAGGCAGGACTGCAGCTTTCTCACTCATCTCTGAGGTCCCATGACTTCTAGCACAACACTTGCCCCAGGAGGTGCTCCATGTGCGTTCATGGAATCACTTCTTTCTTCACAACGACTTACTGGCTGACCACCAGCAAGCCTGGGACTTGGGCATATTTCCAGGGTACCCTTATCTCAGCTTGCATCTTTACTTGTCTGATGGTGCCTCTGGTCCCTCAGCTACCTAACCCATTGTCTTCCCAGTGGGCTGCATCTGATAAGAGTCTCCCAGAGAAGTTTTTTTTGAAACACAGTGAGAAATGACTGTCTTAAAAGACTTCTTGATCATTAAAGGCATTTCAGGCCATGGGACAAAGTGGAGGGCAGTATTTGGGGAGCAGAGGTCCACCGTCGGCCTGTTGAATTGGGGTTGATCCCCCAGATCCTTATTGCATTGGGGTTGCCTGACACCCAAACCGTAGTTTTTCTCATGAGGAGTCTGGCCTCGCGTTATGGAGAAGGCAGAAAGGGCTGGTCAGGCGTTGTTCCAACAACAGCAGTCATTTTTCTAAGAAGTTTCCCACCGCTTCACTTTCAACTCAATTTTGTATGACCAAAAGGTTACCTGGCTCCAGAGAAGATAAAGTGGTGGAATTTTCCAGCCAAAATTGGGCTTTTAACCCAAGGAGAGAAAAGGCTGAAGTTACAACATCATGAGAGCAGGCTTTGGGGTCAGATGAGCTGAGTAGAAGTCCCAGAGACCTGCTTGCTTCCCAGGCCTGCTGCAGCCTGGCTGAGGGAGTACACTAACACCACCTCAGGACTCCCAGGTGAGGGCAAAAGGGAAACCTCTGGAGCCAAACGCCAGTGGTGGTGTTTGTCGTTTCTCTGCTATAAGGTCTCTGTGGCACATGGAGCTGTGGGATTCCTTGTCTCTGGTAGCAAAGACAGAAGGTCCCCAAGTGGATACACAATATTTAGGGCAGCCCAGGTGCTGCCAGCCAGAGGCCCCTGAACCTCTTTCGGTGGCAGGATCCAGAGCCATGCCTCAGTCTTGGCGTCCAAGTTTATCGCACTGTGGTCCCGGGTGGCCTTGCTTCCTTCCACTCATCTATCCTTCCACTCAACTTATCAAGAACTTACGATAAGTTCTTGTAGCACCAGAAACAGGGCATGTCTTTCAGTATTCCCACAGCATAAGTTCCTCCAGAGTGAGGACCCCCGCCTTGCTCCTCTCTCTAGCCACCAGCGCCTCACATGCAGTAAGTGCTCAGTAAATGTGAATGAAGTGAGTGCACCAATGGTTAGCATCTCAGGCCTTTTAGACCTGGGGCCGTCCAAGAACGAGGCATTCACATATCCTCAGAGGGATGTTTGCCTTCTTGACATCTACGCAGTGATTCCAGATGCCAAGTCCCAGCAATGCAGTGGCCCATAGCTACCACCCAAACAGTCAGATAGCAGCACCACTGCTGGCCTTTCCTTGAGAGCTTATCTGTTGTTTAATGAACAGACTGTGAGGCCATAGAGATGTCCTAGAGCAGGGACAGTCTCTGGCGAGGAAGCCCCTGGCTGACCCCAGAGTGCTGGGGCCACCTAGCCTCTCTGGACGTCCATTTCCTTATCTATAAGGCAAGGGGGTTGAGCCACAGGGCCCCTCTTATCTCTGTATCTGCTGCCTAGCATTCTTACCCTTGGTCTTAGCTGCCCTTCCCCAGCCCTTTCCCATGCCTTTGCCCTGCCGCCTTCCTTAGTTCTTTTCTTCCACACTGTCTTAGGCCAGCCAGTGGTGCCTATAGGCCCAGGTATGAAGAGATATACTGAGACATCAGGGAAGCTGGGGTGCACATGGCCCATTATGGCCACCTTCTCTATCTCTTCTCATTTTCTTTAGAGTCCCAGACCCATTCTGGGAATCCAGTGAAAGTGCTGGAATCTCACTCTGGAGAAACACACTCGGGAATCAACACACAAAGCTTTCAGTATAATTCTGGGATGCTGGACCCCCTAAGGCCCATCCACAGACCTCAAATTAACAACTCCTGGGTCCAGTTCTTTTCTCAACCTTCTGCCTCAGGTATCCAATGTTCCAGAGGCTCTTTCCAGATTAAAACTGCCTTCACTGACCAGTAGAAAGTTGTTTCCAGGTTATAAGTGAATACTTATAATTGAAGATTTTCCATTTTAACTGGACCCCAAATTACAGTTCATCATGGGGTGTTACATTCTTCATTCCACACAACCAGTGAGAAAGGTTTAAGGAGAGAGTGAGGGGCACATTTGGTATGCTGATATCCCATCTGTGGCCCCTCAGACTGACACTGTCCATGGCCACACTACTGTAGCCCTGAAGGAACATCAGGGCTCGTGGGGTCTCTGGGCTTCTGCCAAGGAGGGTTCCAGTGCATGGAGGGCGCATGGAGGGCACACATGTGGAGGCCACTCTCTTCACCCCCCACACTGAGTAAATCTACAGTGTCCTAACCACTGTTCTAGGCTCTAGGAATTTGGGGAAATGAGGTTGTTGCTCTTACGGAGTTAATCGGGGCAAAATAGAGCCACCCATATCATCATAAGTGAGATTGCTCAAGTGTTCAACCGGAGGCATAAACAGCTATGAAGAGAGAGGAAAAAGTGACTACCCTGGGGAGGTCACGTATAGCTTTATAAGAAGGCCTTGAAGAAGACACATTATTCTGCAAGATACCAAGTTGAGGAAGGGCGTAGCAGGTAGGGAGAATGAGAAACAAATTGGCAGAGGGAAACTCAGCTGCTTCTGCGTCCCTCCCCACACCATTCACTTTCCTGGGTCCAGAGGGACCCGCTGTCACTATGTCCACTGCTAGATCTATGCCTCAGGTTCTTCATTAGAGAAAAATGGGGGAAATAATGGTATTTTTTATGTGGTTACTAGGAGGAAGAAGTGAGACCTTGTCAGGTTTCTAGCATATGGTAAAACTTCAATAAACTTATTGAGTCTCCAGTAAGAGCAGAGGTAATAATGGACAGTCCTGGGAAGAGCTGGAAGAAATAGTGTGGACTGCAGTTTGCCCTCAGGGATCCCTAAAGAACTGTATGCTTTTGGACAGGTCACTATATCTGTCTTGAGAACGTGGAGCAGGCTGGGGAGCGGGGTAGTCTTTTAGCTCCCAATATATCCGTGTTGTCGCAGCTATATTAGGGATCATGTGAGAGCCATCAGGTCGCTGAACACACTTGTGTGATTGTTGACATTTGCCTCCAATGCCTCTTCCCACCCACACTTCCTTTTCTGTGTCATTTCCCCACATTTTCTATCCACCCCCTATCCTCTACCCCGACAGAGGAAATTACCTCATCAAACAATTCATATCCAGGGGCTAATCCTTCAACTTGTTCTCCCTCCTCAGATATTTTCATGTTAACGTGTACCTGGAGCAGTTCCTAATGATCATCAAGAAAAGGTCTGGCACTCTCTCAGCTCTAGGGAAGCCTGTAGTCTACCAGGAGAGAAAAACTAAGAAGCTTGGTACTGTTGACCAGTACAAAAAGACATTAGCATACAGACCAAAGAAGGCTTCACATGAATGATGGGACTTGTTCTGGGCCTTGAAATGTGGTTGAGATTTTGATGGCGAGTAGAGGAGAGGTCTCTGTAATGCTGGAGGTAGGAGTGCGTAAAGCAGTTGGGGGATAATAAGAATGAAGAATCTGGATTTGTGTTGGGAAGCAGTAGTGTCTGTGGTGGAACCATAAGTAGAAAGGCAGTTGATAAGGGAGGGTACAGGAGAGGCCGTGCTCTCTTAGTTGACCCCTGTTTTCTAATTTGCCCATGACCTCCCATTTGGTGATGCAAGGAAACTAGAGGAAGTTTTGGGAAAGACACAGCAAACTCAACTAGCTAAACTGTCTGTGGGTGCTGATAGGCAGAACTCTATTATGAGCCTTGCAAAAAAATTTTTAAATTTTCATCTTGGTTGCAAATGACACTTGGTTGCAAATAACCTTCAACTGCTTTCCAAATTAAGTCTGTCTTCAGTGATTGATTGAAGGATTGGCCCTAGTGAGACATCTGTATATGACTTTTTACTTTTGAGACTTCAGTCTTCAGTTCTTGCTTAAATATTTGACTACTGCCCCACTCCCCACCTCCATTCTCACCATTTTTGCTTCTTAGAATATCAATTAGACAAACATTCAGTCTCATGGATTCACCCTTTATATTTCTTGCCTGCTTCCTCATATTTTTCATCTCTTTTCTCTTTGTGCTGCATTCTGGGATAATTCCTTGGTTAACTCTTTCAATCCAGTTTGCCATCTGTTTGTCCTTTCAGGCCATCCATTCATATTTTTATTTCAAAAATCAAAATATTAATGTCCATTATCTGTTATGTGTTTATGGGTGCAATATTTTCTTGTATCTCTGATGCTAACAATATATTCTTGAGTCCTGTCTTGATTGATCAGCAAGTCTCCTCCTGTAAAAACTCCATTTATAACTTGAGACTTCCTTTCAAGATGTTGACATTCCTCAAATGCACAATGACTACTTAATATGTGCTCATTTGTGGCTGAAATTTCTGGTTAGTCAGTTGGCTAACAGGAAAAATGAGAGGAGATGGATGGAAGGGAGCTGTGGGATTCTATAGGGAGTATGTAACAGAAAACCTTCCAGAACCTCAGACAGGGTCATGTGCTCCCTTAAGCTGAGTCTTAAGGATGAGTGAGTGTTTTCCAGGAGAAGAAATGACAAAGAGGTGGTGGCTTATTCCAGGGAGAGAAGACAGTGTGTTCAAAGGCCCTGATGGTGAGGAAGGCAATGTTCTTACCAAAAGTAGGAAATCTCCCTCTTTCCAAATTATGTAGTCATTATTCAGTAATTGGGGGGAAAACACAATTTATCCTAAGGGTCGCTGGAACAGCTGAGCAGTCAATTCCCACATGGTTTCTACCCAAAAGCGTATGGGGAGTTGAAGGGAGGGTAGCCCCAGTACAGGTGGGCTTGCCCTAATTGAGATTTTCATCATTTCTCATTAAAATCCCTTATGACAAGGGAAGCAGAGAAAGGTCCCTTGTCTCTACAAAAACCAAGTTAAAGTAATTCAAAGGAATCCAAATTGTGTTTGCCCCCCAATTACTGAATAATGGTAAGACAGTTCTCCAAATGCAAAGGCTAAACCTTGGAACTAACCTTCCTCAACATCTTTAACAATGAGTCCAAAGAGGGCGTGATGGCACAGATGCCAGGGCTGCAGCAGACTGACATTCTTTAGAGGTGGAAAGAAATGCACAGATGGGGAGAAGCCACAGGGAGCCAGTGTGAGTGGACAGAGAAGAGACAAAGATAGGTGACGCATTTTGTGAAACAACTGACCCAAATTACGTTTATGACTCATCCATTTACTAACTTTCCTAGAATCCTGAACTCCAAATAAGTGCAATGCATGGTGTTAGGATTCTAGTATTGTGGGGAGGAGGACAGGTAGGAAGGACACTAAAAGAATATTGTTTTTATCTTTAACGATACAGCTAGAGAGAAAGACATGAATACATTTAAAAATAGCAAAGCTTTATGTGATAAATGCCACAGGAAAGGCATATGCAAATTATCAAAGTAGAACAGTGAAAGGCAACGGGAATCAGCAACTGTCTCCCAGTGAGGCAATCCTTCCTGCCTGGTGAAATCACTAGGATTTTGCTGGAACTAGATGGCAGCATGCTCTAGGTGATGATACGCGACACAGATTCAGATGTGTTTTGAGTGTTTTCCCAGAAATACTGGTCCTAAAGGGTTGCTGAAGCCTTAGTGATGTTGGGAAATTTTTGGAAAAGTATTAAATGTGAAGTCACAGAAAGCATTAAATATAAGGAAGCCTATAGAAGCTAATCCACAGGTAAACCATGCTATCATATGCATCCATTGTGACTAAAAACATTTGGTTCCTCTTAAAAGGATGAAGCAGGGCCACACAGATAGTTTGAAAAGAGGTTAATGGAAACTAGCTGAGCTGGAGTGAGATTACTATGAGTTTCAGGATATTGAGTCATTTAGAAGTCAGAGGTGGTATCTCAGGCTGTCCCACAGTTAAGAGATTGTTTACTTCAAAATCAGAGGAAGGAACAGGCCAAGATCAGCCAAGGCCTTAGACTTCTATTATCTTATCAGAGAAATGAGTAATGGGTATTATTAATATGACCTACCCCAACTTTGTAAAAAAGCAAAAAGAGGAAGATAATGCTTTTGGTCAATTAATAATAATTACAAGTCAAGGAAATAAAGCAAGTGTGTTTCTTCAGTGCATGGGTTTTTAGCCATTTCATTACAAATGGCACAATGCCTTGATATAGCCAACTGCATGAGCACTTGTGTTGCATACAACTGGCAATAAAATGGACCATTTGAACAAAGTGCTCTGGGGGTTAAGAGGAAGGAAACAGTCACTTTCCCTGGGGTAGTCAAGGAGAGTTTCATAGAGGTCATGGTGGAGGAATAGGATTCCAAGGAGAGAAGTGTGGGGCAGGTTCTCCCCGGGAGTGAGAACAGCATGCATGCAGGGGCCCACAGGAGAGGATGAAGGGTGAAGCAGTAGAATCTTCAGGTTCTGGGCTCCCTCTCACGGCCCACCATCTCACCCCCAGTCAATTGTTATTTCATCTCTGAAAGTCTCTCCTCTCTCCTTTCGTCTCTATTCTCAATGCCATCTGTGAGTAAAGGCTTTCGTCAGCCACCTCCTGAAACAGAATCACAACAAATCACCCTGCCCCTATTTTCTCCTCCTACCAATTCTTCCTCCTTACTGCTGACAGTTAGCCTTCCAAAACCTATAGAGTTTGCCATGTCATGCCTGGACTCACAGACCTGAAGACTCCTTACCCCTCCGATGCTAGGGTTTTTATATTATTATTAATATAGGATTTCCCCGTTTCTGGTAAAAGAAACCACTTGATTTCCTGCAATAAAGAAAATGTAGCTGCACACTTAAATTCAGAGAAAGGCTGCAGTGATATGTCCTAGCTCTTAGAAAACTTCATGATACTTGCTTTGGCCTGCAGCAGGCAGAGGATGAACCCACTGGGTAGAAGTTCATGCTGAAGCCGACAAAATGGATTATGGAAATGCTGAATAAAAAAGGACATTGCTTGCACTCCTGGAGCTTATAGTACAGGAAGGGAGACAGGCAAGATACAGATAATCACCCAAATAAGTGCTTAATTTCAGTTCTGTGATGGAAGAGGGAAGATTTCAGGAAAGATTAAACCAGGGACCTAACTTTGGCCACTGTAGAGATGGTATTTAAGGTCTTGAGAGAAGCTGAAATTGCCAGGGAGAATATGTTGTGAGATGAGCTCCCAAAGAACTCAAGAATTTAGAATCTGATAGAAGAAGAACAGGCAAAAAAAATCCTTAGAAAGAACAGTCAGAAGGTATGAATAAAACAAACAAAAACCTATTTTATTACTGAAGCCAAGAGGAGAGAGGTTTCAAGAAGGAAGGTCTGGTTAACTGTATGAAGAGCTGCTGGGCAGTCAAGTCAGCTGAAGGCAGAACACGGACACTGGATAAAGCAAGGGAGCGACTGGCCACCACAGCAAGACAGTTTCTGCCAATGTGGTAAAGCAGGAAGCCAGAAAGAAAGGACAGGAGGAGATACAGTAGAGCCAGTGCCTATGTGTAATGGTCAAAAATCGTGGCTGTACAAGGAGAATAGAATGAGTGATAGCTTGACAGAGACGTGGAGGTAGGGAAGTTTCCACTGGCTTGGTTTTGTTTGTGATGGTGGATGCTGACATATATTTGAGTGCTGAAGAGAAGAATCCAGTGGTAAGGAAGAGGTCGAAGATTTGGAAAAGATAGGGTATAGATGACGGAACAAGAACCTTGACCAGGGAGGAAGGGCTGGGATCCAAGCACCTGTAAGGGACTGTCCTTGACTGGAGGCGGTAATGAGAGGACAGAAGCAAATGCAGTGGACCCATTCTCCCTCCCAGGCGGCTTCTTTGGGGAGAAGAGGGTTGCAAGCATTCCAACTCTGACAGAAAGGAATGAAATTGTGATTGTGAACGTGCAGGGAGCTTCTAGAAAAGCGTGGTAAACCTGCTAGGCAGTGTGGAGGTCCCAGCTGAGTTTGGAGAGCATGAGGTTTGAGCCATGCCAAAATGCCCAGTTGTGTCACGTTCTCTAGTAATTCTGATCCGTTCACGCAACAGGCATGAGTAGGTCTGGGTACAACTGAGAGGTGAACAAAGGATTTAGTGGTGTTTTGAGGACACTATAGAAAGAACCATTGGCCTCTGAGCTAAATACAGAAGAAAATGAAGATAGGAGGAGATTTATGGACATAGGAAAAGTGGAAGGAAAAGCTTGGAAATCTCACTGAGGCTGGAAAACTGCTGTAGTGAGGAGACTTGAGCAAGGTAGCTGGAGGTTGGTGGTGAGAGAATGAGATTTCAGAGGAATAGTTTCTGATGATGACAAGGTCACCGCTGTGGCCATGTGAGTGTGTGCTGAGGCGAAAGGGCAAAGAAAAGCACTAAAGGTGCAGTCATCATGGAACTGGGCAGTTAGGGCACTGGCTGGATGAGCCACAAGGACATTCAGTTACTTAGAATGATGGCAGGAGTCGAGGGGGACAGTAAGACCCCGAAAACCCACTAAAGCCTTTGGTTAGTAGGGGAGACAGGGTGAATTGGTGGACAGTGTGAAACTTACAGGAGATTTCAGTCTTTTAGAAAGAAAGAGTAACGGTCAAGGGACAGCAGTGAGGTGCCTGGAAGACACCAACACCAGCTCTCAGCACTGAAACTGGAGAATTTATTATTGAAAATGCAGGGCAGCAGGAAAAATGGAGTCTTCAGGGGCCAGCCCCAATACAGTGAGGAGATAGAGTGGGAAGGATCACCAGGAAATGGGAACAGTTGGATGGAGCTGGGGAGACAGGGAACAGGAGCTGGGTGGCGTACAGGCAGAAAGTAGTAGCAGTCCCTTGGTGACAGCTATAGCACACTTCTCAGTGAAGTCTGGAGTAACTTGATAGCCTCAAATGAGTCCAATTAGTAACAGTTTGGATACTTCATAGAGATCAAGGCCACCCCCAAATTAGGGTGTGGTTTCCAGGTCATGATTTCTGACACTCTGAGTTCATTAATGTATGTCACTTCAAAGTGCACAGATGATAAATTATACAAAACCAATGTAGGATTATGTCACCAACTTTACAAAAATAACACATAAGTAATCAGAATTCGAGCCAATTACACTTTCTTATGTTATGTAAATCCTATTTCATCCATCTTACCAGTTTCATCCCCTGCCACTTGCCCTGCGCTCCGCCCAGCTCTATCAAACGGGGCCTAACTTCCCGAGCACATTTCCCTGTTTGGGCGTCGAGGCTATGTGTGTGGCGTTCTCGACCCAATATAGCCTCCCATCCTGGATCCCTACCTGGGCTGGGGGCAGGTCAAACAGCATTCCATATCCTCTCTTCCCTCTAAGATGTTGATCTGGTTACCCTTTATTCCCTCCCCACATTAAGTCAGCTGAGCATTTTTCATTGCCTCAGGGAAGCAGAAAGCAGATGAAAAAAAATACATTTTGAGTTTCAGAATCCGGGTCCTAGAAAGGTTAGGCAAGGATTAGCCACAATAATGGCTTGAAAAACAAAAGCGGGGATGGGGATAGAAAGTCTCCTTGGGCTGGAGGGAGGAGAAAGAGAGGCTGAGGGAGGCAGGTTGCTCGGGTCAGGGCTTTCCGTGGGAACCCGGGGAAAAGCACATCGCTCTCAGATGTCCCAGTCCCAACTGTAGTTTCCTGTCATTAACCCACTCAACCTGCTCACCTGTCTTCTTTTTGCTTATACTGACTTTTACATTTGCTTTCACTGTCTTTATGTAAAATTTTGGCTATCTTAAATTTTAAAAGTCCAGGTTGCAGGCCTCTTTTAAGAAAAAAAATCAGATCTGGCTCCAGAGGAATCACATTACCTCGTAGCAACGCCCATTTGTCCCAAGCCAGGACTGCCCTCTTTCCACAGTGCCAACCATTCCTGAATGGTTGATTATACTCTAATCGTTACCTGCCTGCCCTTTTTCGCTGTTTGAGCTTCATTCGGATCCCTGGATGCCTGCTGAGCCAGTCAGGCTCCAGGCTGGAGGATATGCCTGGTCTCGATAAATCTAGTGATAGCCCCAGAAACATACCAAATCTAGTTTCTGGCAAACTTCAGGGAGATGACTGACTTCCTTTGCACAAAGGTAAAAGAAGCTTCTATTCTCTCCCAAAGTCTCCGCAGCTGTGTAGCCCAGAGCCAGCTGAGGAAAGACTTTGCTCTCACCTCACAAAAAGTTTCCAGATCCAACCAACCCTTCTCTGCCAGGCTGGGAGAAGAGCAAAGAGAAGCAAATACATGAGGATGTGCCTACACACCACCCGTGTATGCCATCTACATACTTATACAAGGCACCTGTATTTCTATGGACAAAGCAGAGCAAACACTAGACAGAGCATCTTAAGAGGTTAAACTATGTACCCAAGATCTCACAGCTAATTAGTGACAGAGTTTGGAGCCCAGGCCACCTGTCTCTCTTTCCAGCCAGTGCCCCTGAAGATGCTATTGCTTCGTCCTGACTATAGAAGAACTGAGTGGGAAGCCTCCACCCCTGTGGCAGGAGAAGAAGCACCTCCCTCCTCACCCAGACGAAGGTGGACAAGCTTTTGCCAGTCCTTCAACCCTCGGAGTCAAGGATTCATGCACAAATTCTATCAGGCCCTAAACACTTTTATTGGAACTTTCCAAGTTTATTTTTATTTTGAAATTCCATGAGTTTACTCCATGTGTAGGACATGTTTCCTAAAAACAGCTCATCTCTGCTCTTGCCCTTTTAGTATAAGCTCTCGAAAGCAGCCCTGGACTGTGTGCAGAAAGCTGGAGGCAAAGAACTGACACATCACAGCGGTCCCCTCATCTGTGGAAGGCCCCAGGGCAAGGCACGGGAAGCTTTCCCGGGTCTGGTCTTTTACTCTTTTGGTGTCATTGGGTCATTGTCTGACTAGGAGTTTTCATTCTGGAAGGGAAGGCATTGCCGGTGAGCTTTACACATTTTACTGTGCTCTCCACGATGTGGTTGTTGTCATGCTTACTTTTTTCACCAAATTGAGACCCTCAGCCTTATTCCACACTGGAGAGGAAGTCGGAGAACAGGGCAGTCTGCATCCAGAAGAAAATCTGATGTGGACAGGAACTTTCCCTGCTTCTACCCAGACACATTCCCTGCTCTGGGAAGCAAGGCTGCCCTCCGTTCCCGGCTTTTCATGACAAAGCTTGGGTCTTTGTCGCTCCCAAGCAGGGCGAATCGAGACACATGTTTGTTGGACGCTTTCAGGAGCAAAACCAGCTCCTCTGCTTGTGTCCATTCACAGCTGGAGCCGCCCAGGCACTAGGCCAGGCAGGAGGGCCGCGAGCATCTCCAGCCGGCTGCCTGTGGTCGGTGCCGCCCACGGCATCTGCGTGGCCCAGTGCCAAACGAAAACGCGGGGCCCCTTGTGCAAAAAGTAGAAAAAAAGCCTCTCCCTTTTCCCGTGGTCTTTCTGTCCACCTGTCTTGGCCGGTTTTATGTGCTAGTCAATGCTGCGCTCCCCTGGGCATGGGGATGCCGGCGGGGCAAAGGCCGACCCTGGCAGGCGACCCGGCGCTGCAGCACGGTCGGCCCCCTGGCTGTGCGCCCAGGCCTGCGCCGCCCCGAGTCAGTGCCTGGCCACTTGCCCAGGGAGGAGGGCAGCCGTGTTCGCCAGGTGAGGGCTCAGAACCGGTCCCTGGAAGACGCAGGAGACGTGGCCAGAGTGAGACAAGAGTACAAGCTCTCGAGCATCTGCTGTCTCATTGCACTTCCCATACAAAAACTCAGATTCAAAGAAAAAATGATGAAGAATTTCATATGGTAACTGCAGAGCATTAAACTCCAAACGCGACCCCTTCTGAGCGCGGGACCTTATGGCGGATCACTATTGGTTGAAAACAGCCCTGCCTGCTCCCCAGGCCCTGGGGAAGGGTCCTCCCTGTGCCCACCGCCGCTCAGCAGGCGAGAGCACTCGAAGGAGCCTGAACGCCACAACTGGCTGGCACTAGGCATTGCTCCGCCTTCGCCCCTCCCCAACCTGGAGAAGAAGCAGATACTTGGTTGATAAATATGAAAGCAAAGTACCACATCACTTCTCCCTAGGTTTCTTCCAGAGCACGTGTCAAATCTTTTTACTGTAGAGGTGAGATTGGTTTCCTTCCATCAGACCCCACCTTCCCCCATCCCATTTGAAGGACTTCGCCAAAGCATAAGTAACATGCAATAAATCTCAAATATTTAAAGTGTACTATCTTATGAGCTCTAACATACACACTCGCACTTGTGAAGCCATTACCAAAATCAAGATGGCATTTAATTTCCATCACCCACTTGTCATCCATCCTTCCTCCACCCCCATCCCCAGATAACCACTGATTTGCTCCCTGTCACTACTGGTCAGTTTGTGCTTTTCAATTCTATTGTCATTATAATCAGTCTGTATTCATTTTTGTCTGGCTTCTTTTACTTAGCATATTGATTTTGAGATTTATTCTTATTGTTCATATCAATAGTTTGTTCCTTAATATTGCCGAGTAGTACTCAATTGCATAGCTATGCCACAGTTTATCCACTCACTTCTTAAGGAACATTTTGATTATTTCCTTCCTTTTTTTTTTTTTTTTTTTGGCTGTTTCAAGCAAGGCTGTGATGGTTGTCAGTGTGCAAGTCTTTGTGTGGACATATATTTCACTTGCTGTATAGCAGGTGTATATTTAATTTTTGAAGAAACTGCCAAATTATCTTCGAAAGTTCCACTGCATTCCCACCAGTAGTATATGAGTTCTGATTGCTTCACATTCTCAGTCTTTGAATTTTAGCCATTCTAGAGGTATCTGTGATCTTAATTTGCATCTTCTTGTTACTAATAATTTTGAACATTTTCCAATCAACTTACTGGCCATTCATGTATTTTTTATGAAGCATCTGGTCAAATCTTTTTTTCTCATTAAAAAAATGGGGTTGTCTTATTAAGTTTTTTGTTTTTTATATATTCTGGATTCAAGTGCTTTGTCTGATACGTGTGTTTTGAATACTTTCACCAAGTCTGTGCTCTGCTTTATTTTCTTTGTGTCAATTGAGGATCAAAAGTTTTAAATTTTTGATCAAGTTTGTCAAGTGTTTTTATGGCTCATGCTTTTTTTGTATTCTGAGAGACATTTGTCTACTCCAAGGTCACCTCCTGTTTTATTCTAGAAGTGTTATCGTTTTAGGTTTTATATGTAAGTCTATGATCCATTTTGAGTTAAATTTTGTATGTGGTATGAGGTAAGGGTTAATAGGGTTATTTTTTCTCTCTATGGCTATATCCAGCACCGTTTGTTGAAAAGGTCCCCTTTTTTTCCCCTCAAATTGAATTCCCTTAGTACCGTTGTTAAAAATTGGCAATATACGTGTGGGTGTATTTCTGGATTTTCTGTTCTGTTCCATTGATTTATATATATATATTTGCCAACATGAAACTGTTTGGATTAGTGTAGCTATAATAAGTCTTGAAATATAAAGGCAAGGTTAGTAAATTGAAGGTTGAACTCTCCAACTTGGTTCTTTTAAAAAAAAAAAAAATTACTTTATTGGGTTGCCATGAAGGTGCACTGCTCAAATCTCCTTAAAACAACAACAACTGCTACTACTACCACTACTACTACTATTTGGAGCATAGTTGACAGCTCCACCCTATGCATTCACCACCATGTTCACACATAGGCCATGTTTCTCTGGGTAGCTCCTAAACAATGACAAGCATGCTAAAGGTACTGGTGGTAGCCCATTCCAGTCCAGGCAGGACTCTTCCAACAAGCAGTCTTTGCCTGGGGGTTCCCCACGGCTGGGTGCAACTCTCAGCACTACACTGTAATCTGAAGCCCTTTCCACACAACTCTCCCTTCCCTCTCATCTTTCAGGGATTTCAGACCTACACTGGGGACTGAAAGCTTTCTGCCTTACTCCTGCTCCCTCCCTTTTTATCTTTCCCAGTCATTTGCCCCTGTAAACCTCTTGTATGTTTAATGCAGTCTTGTCACCTGCTTCTTAAAGCTTCCCAACAAACACGCACATTGGTTATTCCAGGTCTTTTGCATTTCCATATACATTTTAGAAATCAGCTTGTGAAATTCTACCCCAAAAAGCCTGATGAAATTTTAAGTGGCAGTTCATTCGCTCTATAGATCAATAGAGCCAATTATCCACGAACATGATAATTCCTTTTCAGTTTCTCTCAGTAATGTTTTGTAATTTCTGGTGTAGAGATATTAGGCATCTTTTATTAGATTTATTCCTAAGTATTTTTGTTTGTTTTTGGTACTACTGTATGAAATTGTTTTAAAATTTTTATGTTCCAATTGACTGCTGATAGTATGTAAGAATACAACTGGATTTTGTATGTTAACCTCGTACCCTGAAACCTTGCTGAATTTATTAATAGTCCCAGTAGTTTGATTTCTGCTTCCTCCCCCACCCGCTTAAACAAAAGCTTTTGGGGGATCCCCAGTGCTCTGGTAAGACTAGGGTGTGGGTAGCCAGAGGTCCCACAGTCAGTATCCCTCTCCCTGCCTGGAACCCCTTCACCCTCAGAGACAGCTTCTAGAAGTTGCTGAAGTAATTTCATACTCCAAGTAACATACTATAAGCAACCACTGTTCTAGGGAAATTGGTATTTACTGAGCACCTCTCACCATATTTTATAGGCATCTTATTTCATTTTAGTCTTTAAAATTAAAAAAGGAAGCCACTGTGTGAGATAAGTAGAAGTAGCTCCATTTTAAAGATGAAGAAGTAGAGATTAAATCTCTTTGACAGGGTCTCAACAGTTGGTTTCTTTCTGAGGAAAGACCAAAATCCATCCATCTGACTCCAGAGTTCATGCTCTTTCCTCCCACCGCAAGCTGATTATCCTCAGGCCACACAGGCAGACAGATTTCAAAATGGGTCTCTGCTGAGGCCCAGGTCTTTAGACTGTCTGTCTGGTGCTCATTCAGCACGTGGCCCTGTGGGTCTGGAGGCCTGACTAGGCTCTGGTATTCCACCCCCGCAACGCCTGCCACGCAGTCTGGTTTCCTAGCTTCCTGTTCCTCCTAAATAGCTTTGTGAGGATATCAGTGGCCTCCCTCTTACCCTGTCTGATGAACTGTGTGCAAGTCTAAGCTTTTTTTTTTTTTTTACTTCCCTGCCGCCTTTGCAGAGAACATCTCCTTGGAACCAGGTGGCTCAGTTTGCTTCTGTTTTTTTTCTCAAGTCTGTGGTTACTTCTCACCCATACTCTGTCCTGATTCTTTTTGTATCCCTCTCTCCTTAATCACCCAGGTCATGCAGTCTGTGGTCTCCAGATCTTCTATTCTGTCCCTCTCTCATTCTTAGAGATGCTCTTTCAAGCACCTGGAGGAGCAAGACCCCTCTAACCAAGCCTGCCAGTCACCTAAAGTTCTGACTACCAGGTTAACCCTAGTGTACCCATAAAACCCTTATAATACCTTGAAATTTCTAATAATTTTAACATCTAAATGATGTTTTCCAGATTGTTCCCCTGTTTTCCTGTACTCTCAGAAGAGTACATCTTTTCTGAGACCCAGTGTGTCTTGATTTATAGTTTGGGCACCGTATTTAACATCTCCAAAAAATGTTCTCACTTGGATGGACAATTTACAAGACCTAAACCTTGTTGACTAACCAGCTCCACCATAATTCCACCCACACAGGTAGCTAAGCCTTAAAGTTCTCTTTAGTTCTAGGGATCCCAGCATCCTTCTGGTTTTCTTTCCTTCTTCTCCTCTCCCATATCCACCTCACTGAGCCTAGCCCACTGTTTTCTCTGAATTAGTCTTGGATTAGGCTGTATCCTCTGTGGCTACTGCCACTCTTTGATTGATTAGTCCACGGATTTCCAAAGACTGATCTTCTAGTTGTATTATCCGCCGATCAGGGTCAATGTTACTTTGACAAAAATCTTTTCCTCTGGCACTGTTTAAATCATAGGTATTCACGATCTGTTGATATTACAGTGTTTGCATCAGCAGAAGGTTTTGTACCAGCTCTTCACTGTCTGCTCACTACATGCAAACTCCTTTGCCTGGTCTTTAGGATTTTCTACCACTGTTCTACAGTACCAAGTGCATTGTTTATATTCTGCCTCAGTGTGGAACTCCTTCAGCCAGGAGAGAAATGCCAGGCTGCCTGGCCCTTCTACACAACCTGGCTACTCTCTTATCCATGCTTGTGCCCATTGTGTTCTACACACCGTGAGTGCCAACTTTCTGTCCATCTTCAATTTTTCCCTTCAGTTTTAATCTCAGCTGCATCTTTTCCTATTTCTTCTCAAACCCTTCCCAACCTTCAAGATATGTATTCCAGGGTAAATCTCTTATTTGCTGTTAGACTAGCCCCAAAGAGCAGAAGTTCCCAAATTTAACTGGAAATGAGCTTTATTAGGCTATGAACTTCTTCAAGACAAGGATCATGTCTTATTTAACTTTATAGCACCAGCATCTAGACCAGTGCCAGGTACGTCATTTGAATGCAATAAAAATGACATAAGTGGCCCTTTTCTTTTACCCAGAGTTGCCAGATGAAAGGAGACTTTCTTTGTACTAGGTAGAGAGTGGGACTGGGCACGTGCTGTCCACTGCAGGTGTGTGGTGTCAATGTGCCAGCCATGTACATCAATAGCACCACTCACCAGGCAGGAACTCAAGCAGGGTGAACATATTTGAATGGAGACAAGGACCCTAGGGAAGTAGAGGCATGAAAATTACTTTTGCACAAGGATTATTATGGATTTTCGTACAAAAATTGAACCTATTACTGGGCATTCTTTTCAGACTTCCTGAGCTGCCCATCAGCCCTCTGACTCACAACTGGAGGAATTAACCATAGATATCCCTGAGGAGGGAGGGAAGGGAAAAAGAAATGGGAGGTTGCCCCTTATGCCTCTTGGGAGTGTTAGTCTCTCCTCTGGGGAATGGAGTCAAGTGTAACAGGTGAAGAGCTTTCTTCCTATTCACAATGGTCATGCCAAATTCAAGGCAGACCATCTCAGAATCTGTATCTGCCTACGAATACCATCATATTTCCCAGTAGTAGGAAAGAGCCACAGTGTTTCCAGCCAAAGACTTGAGTTTGAGTCCCACCTACCTGAACCGTCTGGCTTTGGGCACGATACTCCAGGTGTCTGAGTGATGCAAGGATCACAAGAAATAGAGATGCACAGAGTGTTTATTCCAGAACTGCCTATAGCCACCGTGGCCCTCACTCCTCTATACCTCATCTCCTACCCACAAACCATTTCGGGGAAGGTTTTTTTTTTTAATGATCTCTCTAAGATTGATCCCTCTATCAGGGGTATTTGAAGAAGGGACAACACCGTAAGCCAGAGGGGACAGCTTACTGAAATCCTGCAACTTTGAAGCGACATCCTTGGGAGAAAGCTCTGCTTTCTCTGTTGTCTTCTCACCCCAACTTCCAGGCCTGCCCTAGCCACACCTGGGCTCTCCTTCCTTCACCTTAACTTGGTGGCATGTCACTTGACCCATTCTGGATTGTGGTTTGGCTTCTGCTCTGCTTGTTCAGTCCCCAACTGTTGTGGCCTGGGTTGGGGTGGGAGGGACACCCAGGAAGCCCTGTCCTCAGAACTGTTCACACAGAAAGAGAACCTCAAAGAGTCCTACCCTACTTCATTTGGGATGTGCGTCATGGCAAGAAATGGTGCCATGCCCTGTGGCTACCACGGCCACAGCCTAACTGAGCACCCACCTCTGGTTCATAGCCAATGGCAGCCTTGAAAACACAGGACCTGAGTCACTCCATCCAACAGAACCAGTGGTTAAGGAGTCTTTTCTCTGAAAAGATGTCTGAATCTCTACCCCCAGCCCAACCACTTAGAGCTTTTGCTTTACTAAGACCAGAGGGACTATTTAGCATCCGTTTTAAATTATAGCTTGTGGTACTGTGACACAGAGAAAGTACACAGGCTTGGGAGTCAGGATGTCCTGGGTTCAAATCTGAACTTTGCCATTCACTGTTTAGGTAACACATTGGCAAATTGCTGGGTCTGGCTTTGGCATGTGTGAAATGGGAACACTGACACTTCTGCACAGTTGCCTTAAAGATTAAGCAAAACTGTACATTGCAAATTGCCCAGCCCTTGTCAAGCACCTAACTCAGAGTGGCTGCTCTGTTTTTTTTTTTTCCTTGCTTCCTTCTAGCCAGAGAAAGACTAAATTATCCAAAGCATGGCTCATTTATAAGAGTTTTTAAAAAATCTGCCAAAAAGCCAATCATGTAGTAATTGAACAAGTTCCTGCCTGATTGTTTCCATTCAGGCAGTAAGGTGTCCAAAATAAATGGATTCATTTGCAACACAGATCACCCCCATAGCAGGACTGCTTACAGTGTGCCTGACAGCTGATGCGTCCCCCCGGCCCACCCCACACCAGATTCTAGCCTGACGTTTGAAGGAAAAGAGCCATCTAGTTTGTCTAGGACTTTTAGATACTGAATAAAAATTATGTTGGAAACTATCATTCACAAAATTAAAACTATCCTTTTTCCTGGGAAGCTCTCACCGATAGAGAGGCTTGTTTTGATTTCCTCATTTATATTGAGACCACTCATATGCACGCACATGTGTGTGAATGTGTGTTTGTGTGTGTCTCAGAAGTAACTAATCCCAACACAGCAGAATGATTTGGCTCAGTCTACAGCAGCCAGTCTAATCAGAGTATTTCATAGTGTATCTCCCATCTTGCAGGTGTTTGTCCATCTTTGACAGATGGCTCATTCAGCCAGCCAAAATGATAAGCTCTACAGTCCCATTGACCCCCCTTGTTTCCTCAGGTATACATAAAACTCAGAACACATGAACCTCAAAGGACACAGTAACTAGATTTTAAGAACCACTGCAAAAACTTAGCTGCCACTTACAATATAAATGTTATCATACCTTTGCTTTCATTTTAAAACCCTTCATATTTTAGGACACTACAGTACCATTAAAACTGAAAACTATCCAGACTCAGCCAACACAAGTTACATCTTACAATTATTTATGCAAGTTTCTTAACTTTAAAGCCACAAACCATTTCTACAATAATTACCACACTGCAAGTACATAAAATTTTAGTTCTGAAGGACAAGACTACATGCTTCTCTGCGATTTCATAGTGCATTGCTTTAAAAGCATTTCTGTAATTCAACCCAAAACACCCAATTTTCTAACTTCCAAGCAAAGCCATCACAAAAATGAATTCTTCTGCCTGAAGTTGGTAGTAGTAACAGAAATAAAGACCATAAGCAGCTTTAAAATCAAATGTAATCATATCGTGCTACTGAGGTGACTTCACTTAGAGTAGCAACTGTAAGTCCCAAAATTTCTGGGATTGTGTTCGTTATGAATGCCCTGACCCATTACCAAGCTTTGTATTCAGACAAAGCTTCCCATTTTCTGGTCCCAAGAAGATGTCAGCATACAGTTCAATTTAAAGAGGCATTTGCACCTCAGAAAAGGTACCAAAAAACAAACAAACAAACAAAAAACAAAGAAAAAGAGAAAGAAAGACAAAGAGAGAAAGTGGTACAAGCAGTTCTTATGAAAAATGAAATGATGTGTCACTATTTCAACTTGTCTTTATTGAAAGTAAAATTTTCTAGTCTGTTGTCTTACATCTGAAGTATCTCTATGTAACATTGTTTCCAAGCTCAATTAGGAGGATTTTTATTTCACTCCCCCCCCCATAAAACATCTCATTTTTATGCCCTTTGAATACCCCAAGTAGGTTTATAATTACACAAGCTTAATTGAAGGAGTACAGATAAAATAACAATTGTTTCTCATTTCTAATTCCAATTTTCTGGAAAGACATTTAAATCGTCAATTTCTGGGTACCTGAAAAAAGCAAACAAGGTACAGATGCGTGTAATTTTTTCTATTTTTAGTTTTGGAATGAATCTTTTCTTACGGCAATTAAAGCGAATGAAAAAACCAGTGCTCGAACACTTGCAGCAAAAGACTACCACTTGCTACTGAAATTGACATTGGATTAAAAAGCTAAAGTTTGAAAGTAAAATTATTTTGCTACTCTTTAAATATTTAATCAGTTTTAAAATATACTGGAAAATAAATACACATATTTCCCTAACAGTGCACATCACTTGGGTGACATTCTGTATACTCCTATTTTTGCCACAATGTGGATTTTTTTCCCATCAAATGAAAACCTACAGAAATAAACGCTGAAACGAATAGTAGATTGTTCCCCTCCTTCCCTTCTCATGCCAATGAAATACTTCAAGTGAACTGTTTTCCGATCACAAAAATCATGTGTTTTTTTTTTTAAAAAATCAAGAAGCAGTTATTTAAAAGAACACATGCAATTATTAAAAGTTAGCCAAGACCAACTAGTAAGACCTCAAAAATGAACACATTTCAAAGAATTTTGTTCTCTTCAATAGTTGCATGAGTTGTTGTTGTTGTTTTTTTTCCAGGAAAATGTGCAAATATCAAGGTTACCTGGGTCTGCTGGTCACTTCTAGTTTTTGGACTCTTGAAGATGGTGAGTTTTGCTAATGATGCGCGGCCGTTTAGGAACCGGGTGGCTTTTCTGGCAATCACTCTTTGTGTGCCATCTTTTATAAAGGTGCTTCTTGTTGCTAAGAGATGAGTTGCTTAGAGACCAAACCATTAAAAAAATATATATGTCAGGGGCCAACATAAATTATAACCAAATTTTGTCATTTCAGCTCGCCCTCTGAATGTTTGGCTTTTGTAATAGATCGTAGTGTACCAAGAGAAGCCAATTACTAATCACAAATAGAAAGCTGACCATGAGGAGGAGAAAAGATCTGTGTGTACACTCCCGTGAACAGAGAGCAATACCATGCCTCCCTTCCGTGGAGGTACATTGTCGCTGGGCTCTCTGAAACTTTGCTCCTCATGGGGGGTCCTAGACAGATGCTGTAAATATAGATTTATGCACACACACAGATAGCTGCCCCAGGGAATCCTCACAGGAAGATAAATGTATGGAAATTGTGGAGCTACTTTATAGTCTTTTCCTAAGGAAAATTAAGAGAAAAATGCTATGCTTAGGAAAATGTAAGTTGGAAATCCCAAGTGATCTTAGCCTTCAGCCAGATGTTTTTATGTGTGAACATGATTGTCACTGCATCAGGTTCAGTTGTGTATACCTAGGGGTTAGGGGGTGCTTGGATAAAAGTCTCTCTGCCTTTTATTTTCTCTCCTGTACTGAGATACAGCATTAGCTGAGAGGGAAAATACAATCGGTTAAGTAAGGTAAGATTTGGCTTGAGGGGAGGCGTCTTTCTCTCTCTTTTCCTAGTGACACCGCCCCTTGAGACCCTCCCCTCAAATTTACTGTCAGCTAAATACTGTCCCACATAGGGACATTTACATTTTAGGAATATATTTTTAAATGAAGGACTCCAGTTCCTTTAAGATTTAAGGGAATAGTGGCATTCCAAGCTTCTTAACAGGTAGGATGCAAAATCTTTGGGGGCAAAATAAAGTTGGGTGCGACCCTCCACTGGATAACACCATAACACACCTCCTGCATTTCTCCTTATTCTACCTCCCCCATTCTCCAAGGTCTCTGTGACTCTGTCCTGGGTGAGAAGCAAGCAAATAAGAGACCAAAGACTTGGATTAAAATCAAAATGAGAAGTAAAAAGAGTACCTAGTGTCTTAAAGATGCGTGCCCTTCCTAGCCTCCAAAGCGCTTGCCATTCCAGAAGCCTTCAGGCCCCCAGCCTGATTAGGAAGGCATCTTGGAATACACCCACTGCTCAGGAGAGGGCAGGTGAGACCTGGGGGTTGGGTGGGAGCCCAGTGGGAGGATGAGAAAGTTCTCATTCCACTCTGTAGTGCTGGTCACTGCCCGATTGGCATCTACCCCCACACCCCCGGCTACAGAGTAGGTGGAAGACCCACAACCAACCTGAATTTGAAGTGGAGACAAATACCAGGAACAAAGCAAAGAATGATGCCCTGTGTAAGTGGGATGTAGCTAAAGCTCAGAAGAAATTTCCTCAGCAAGAGGAAAGGAAACACTGACTCAAGCTATGTGTCAAAATTGATGGAGACAGCAATGATATCCACATTTTCCCTTAAAGTCTCTTCCTTCTAATTCCCCAAATTTGTCTTTGTGGCTTATATTTTGGGCTAGAAATGGAAGCAGAAAGGGAAGGCTAAGAAGGAATTAGAGGTGGAAAAGGCAAGAGAAATAATAATGCCTGGGTATACAGTTGGTGCTGAGGACATGCTAGGGGAAGGAATGAGAGGGGGAAGAGCAGGCTGAAAGTCAAAAATGCTGTGAACTTGACTTTATGTTCCTTGAGGGCAGAAACTATTATATTCTCCTCTTTTCCCAATTCCAAGTATTTGCACAGGGCTTTTTAATATAGAATGTGATGAAATGTTTTTGTTAATTTTGAAGTCAAAGGAGAAAGAGAAGGGATGAGTCTAAGGGCTTGAACTGTTACTCCGTCCTAAACCCCATGTGACTGGCTCCCTTCATAAGAGCCCACTCTGCTCACATTTGTACTTTGGTCCTAGATATAAAACTAAAAGCCTGTCCTTCTTATCTATCCATCCAGATCTATTTTTGGGGGCTCTGGTTTGACTCTTTCTGCCTTGAGGCCATTTGCCTTGGACTCTTAGCTTTGACCTCTAGGACATGAGGTCCTACACCTCCTTTTGGCCACTTCTTTCCTATCAGGAGGTGACTCGGGCACCATTCTGGATACTAGTCCTTGGCAGGCTCCAGGTTCTCATCTGCCTGGGTGGAGGTGGGGAGAGGCTGGGATCTGTGATGAGCCCTTGCCCTCACTGAGCGTGCTGTGGAGAAGAAAACAGGCTTGGACCCATGAGGACTAGGCTTACAAATGTTCCAACTTGAAGCTTGGAGAAAAAAAATTGGTACAGATGTAACTACATCAAGGAATGCCGTCCAGTGTCATTTTGGGGCTTGCAGTGTGGCAGGCCACTTGTCCACAGGTGCCTGGATCACAGCGCTCCCAATCCTGACCCACCACTGCTAGAAAGCTGGCCAGCCCACATGAGCTCCATCTTCCAGTCTCAGGAATGGGAAGCTAAAACAGTAGGCGCCTGCCTCCCCACCGAGGAGACAGGACAATGAGAGACACCAAGCTCTGGGGCAACCTCTGTGGAAGTGATTGCCGCTGCAGTGCCTCTTACTGGGGAAACCAGTGTCCCCTGATGCCACCCTGACAGAGCATCCACAGACCCTGGTGCTGTCTATTGCCTACTGCCCAACTGCTGCTTACTCCCCCGGGACTTGGCCACTCCCAGTGGAAAATTCAGCAGAAACTGTTTTTAGGAATACTCACACATTCCCCTCACTATATAGCCCCTTCTACCTTAGGAAGGACCCAGTCCTATCCCAGGAAGACTCCAGTGTAGTGACCACAACTCTATTTCTCCAGGAGACTGTTCCTAGAAGAGGCCAAATGGCCTGAAAAGAAACATGACTAGGTAAGAATAGAGGCTATGCCAGATGTTTGGTGCACTCTCTGGAGATTCCTAGGGCAGCAAGTATAGCTTATACTATACTTGCTGAATATAAGTGTATAAGACACTTATACCAAGCTTGGCCAGTACCACGCAAGGGGGCTTTTTCCAAGCCCTTTCAGACGTCATGTGCTGGACAGAAACCTACTCTGAAGAGCCAGGGCACTGCGAGCAGGAGAGGAGGACTTGCCTGGAGAAGTGACATCCAGACATTCAGCCCAGCAGCTCCTATGGAAGAGCAGGACTTGAGCAGCAGGGGGCAGCAAAGCACAACCGCCTCTTTCGGCTGAGCCCGGGTGGTGGGGGGTGGGAAAATCAGCCTCCCAGGGGTCAGAGGTCCTGCAACCAAGCTTGCCCCTTGTTGGTTGCCTCTCTGAATTCTGAAAAACCTTTGTCACAGTCCACGGGGACCTCTGGAATGAGAAGAGCTGAGACAGAGAGGCCAGAGCCAAGGAGGAGCAGACTCAAGACACGTGGCAATGGCTGCCCTCGCTCATTTCACCCCTTTTTCCAGCCTCACATCATCCTTGCAGATGGAGCTCTTAAGACACGACACTTCTTCTCTTTTTGGCACCAGTCACCACAGTCTCACTCCATAGAAAGACCTCTAACCTCCTTACTTGCCCCCGTCCAGACTGCACCGGCTTTGTCGGGCATCAGTGTCTCCACATGCACACCTGTCAGTTCTCCAATAACCACCTAAAGGGAAGGCCAGACCCATTGTACCACCTGGGTTCTTGGGAAAGAATCCCCCTCTCACCCACAGTGAGCCTGATTCAACTCTCCAGAAGAAGTCATCTACAACAGCTCTACCCCTCTCTCCTGTTGGGACACCTCTTCTCTCCCTTGCTCTCCCTTCTTACCCCTGCCAGAGAAAACCTGGCTTCCCTCCTCACCCAAATCCCCAGAGTTCTGGTCACACCAGCACCCTGGCAGCCACCCTGCCTCAGGGAGCTACAGCAACCTTTCCAGGAAGACCTCCTAGACACTCTCTGACATGTTGAAGACCACAGTGAAGAGTGCCCCAACCACCCCTGGCCTCCAAAATAATCACAAATACACAACTCATCTTCTTAGCCTAGACATTCAAGGTGGGAAGCTCCTGGGGCTGCCATGTGTATGATAATCAATGCAACCAAAGATCAGAGCCTAATAAGCACCCTGACACACTCCAATTTCACTGCTTTTCTTGGACAAAGAACCATGGTATTCTCCCCATAGGTTGCTTGGCTCTGGTTGACCCTCTTCAGAGCTGGTAATTTACCTCTGGTTGCTGCCTCTCAATGCTCAGGTATTAATTATGCTCATCTATAAGTAGCTGACTGAGTGAGAAGAGACAGGGGATGGGGTGGGAAACAGGAGAGAATGTGATATGGTAGGGGAAACGTGAAAGAAAACAGGCCAAGCGTCCTCTTGAACTTACAAGGCACTGTGGCCCCATGAGTGCGGACCTTAGTATTCACACTGAACAAATTCCACAGCAAGTCACCAACTGCTAAGATCTTCTAATCCACAAGATAAAAAATTGGGGATAATTACTAAATTGCAACACAATTATATGCCAACCATGGTGTTTTAGCAAAGTATAATAATTAAACTATGCCAAATTCTTCCTTATAAATCAAGCTTGTCTCTATTCTCCTCTTTCCTGACCTGTGCAATCCACCTCTCCTCTTTCTACCTGTATGGCCCACCCAGCACCTCTCATTTGCATATACATTTTCTCTCTCCTACCCCTCCACACACCATAGCTCAAATCCGGGACATCTTTAGATGAGGTGGGCTAAAACAAAGGCCAGGAAGTACTCACTGAAACTTCCATCTTCAAACACTTGTTTGTCCGATTTTTGTTTTTTCCCCTGGAAGGTTGATTCCTATTTGAACCACAGTGTGGTACCAGTCGGCCGGTAGGGTACAAAGTGCGTATTCCACTTAGCACGCTGCATTTCAAAGTCAAGTGTGCCCTGACTACGAAGCATGTCCAAAGCCCATGGCATAAGGGAAGTCTCCTTGGACAGCAAAAAGGGAATCCTCCCCAAGAAAAACAAAGACCTTCCCACCGTGAGTACGTCCTTAAGAAGATACCACCACCTCCTCCATCCTACTCCCACTCCATTCAGGGTTTCCCAGCTGTTTTCATTCTGCAGACCTGTTGCTTTGTACCTGTGCAGCAAGGCAATCTGATGAAAATCACCCAGAAGGAAATAAAAGGCAGGGACTCATTTATAGGAGGATACATTGGCTGAGGTATAGGTGAGAAGTTGACCCCTGACCCAGGAGATCTTGAGAGAAGTAAGCCTTGGCAGATTCAGAATATACCTCTAGATGGCCTCTAGAGGGGACAGGAGGTCACTCTAGTCTTGGCAAGGCTGATTCTAAAAGAAAGAGCTTTTGGCTGAACCGACCCAACACGTTCATCTGTGAGGTGGGTGACATCGATAGAGGGCAGGGTCGGCAAGATGAGAGCCACCCCCAAGTGTCCCACCTGGACATGACTTATCCAACGACAACCAGTGCACATAGTGATGAGTTCAAGATTTGAAGTTCTAATCTAAAAATAGGACTTTAGGAATGAGCAAGAAAATTCATTCGTCCTTCCCTTCTTGCTTATCTCATTCTTCCCGACACCCCTGGACACACCCAATCAAAATAATGGAGGACATATCCTTTCAGATAAAACAACCGAGGCTCCTCAGCCAAGAAAGAAGGCTAAATAAAAATTGCTTGGGGGTTCACCCTATTGTCTCCCACAGGCATTGCTAACGCAACCTGAACCTGGGTACCTGTGTTCTCTGGCAAATCAGGCAGGTCTGTTTGGAATGGGCCAGAAAAGAGAGCCCACTTGAACTTGGGGCCTCTACAAACCAGGCTGTCTCACATGCTACAGGTGCCACTTCCTTGAAGCTGTGTGGGCCTCATCAGCACTCTTGGAGAGCCACAGCTCAGACATCGGTAACCCTGCTGTGCAGAAGGCAGCCCCTCCTACACCGTCTTTGTCTCCTAGGCCCAAACACCTTTCCCCCTCACTCTGCCCTGGCCAGGTCTCCATCCTGTTACCCTCATATGGCCTCACCTTCCCTCATGCCCTCCAACTAGCTGTTCAGTTAAGACCCCCAAAGTAATTATTAAACTGACTCCTGGTTTTCTTCAATGGTCTGGGGCTAACACTATAAAATGAAACAGAAGCACCACCTCCTTGGTGCGTGACCCAAAGCAGTCCCAGGTTGCCAGCCAGTTTTATTGGCAACTAAAGTCTTAGAGGTAAGTTGAAGGTAGAATGTTCAGAAGTCCAGTGCCTCAGTGGACCAGTCCATGGATAGATAAATTTGGTATGCATAAGCTAAAGAGTATTATTGGAGTAAAACATGAATAACAGAGAGAGCTTTTGTGTACTGCTTTCAAAGCACCATGAGTTTAACTAAGTGTCTTAAGGCACTGGATTCTCTATTTTCCCCAGTCTAGCTCTCCTACAGCAATCATGAACCTCTCAAGAGCAAGGACTACGTCTTACTCATCTTCCTATCCCTGGCCTGCTGTTGTCAGTGGCTCTCCGCAGCTGTGCAGTGATTTTTGAATGAATGAAACTGCTTGCCTTTTGCCTCCCATCCCCAGTCCCTCCCTTCCCTGGCCCTCGTCAGGTCCTGACAGCTGAGTTATCTGCGTGCTCAATCCTGGCACACTCCCAGCCCAATCTGGAGACAGGAATTCTTGTTCAACTTGCCACTACTGTGCCTTCTGTATGAAGCATGGCACCAACTCCCTGCCCACCCCCTAAAGTCCACTCTGGGGCTGGCCACTAGTGTTCCACAGCTGCTACTTGAATCACAGCTTCTCCACCATCCCACACCCTTCGGGTGTTGCTGAAACCTGGAGTCTTGCACCACAGGTTTCACCACCGCGTTCCTGGTTCATCTAATGGAGCTTCCTCATTTCAGATAAGCAGTCTGGTCCAGCTCCATCCTCTCACCCTTTGGCATGCTCCTGTGGCCCACTACAGAGAAAGTGTCTGCTTAGCCTCCTCCTTTATTCTTGTCCCCACTCACTCTCCCATCCTTGCCTTTTCCTGAAAATCAGAGCCTGGATCTGATCTCCTGGCCCCACAGCCTGCTCGTTGTTAAACGCAGACTGTCCTCAGACCTGACAGCCCCGATCTGGGCTCTGCCTTGCTCCTCTGGTGAGACACCCTTCCCCCATATCCTACTGTCCATTACAAACTTGCATGGGGGATCTCTGTGCCCTTCACCCTCCCAGCCAGCCCCACCTCTAGCATCTAGCCCACTGCTGATGATGGATCCCTGCTGTCTCCCAGCATATCTTGCCAACCTTCAGCATTAGCAAGAGATCTGTGTGCAGCAGTGACCTCCCTGCACACACCTGCATTCCTACCTCCTCCTTGAAGTGCCAAGAGAAATGAAGGTGAGCTAAGTGCAGGGGTGGGGTTGTTCTCAGATGAGGTCATTGCTACACATCTAGGGTTTTTGGTTAGTTGCATCCTTTGTGGAAGGACAGGGTGGTGGGGTACAGGTCCCCAGTAGGCAGACATGCTGAATTGTCTGAAACAATCCTACTCCCTCTGGTACTGTATTTTTTTTTCAATGAAGGTAATTTACCTCATGCTTTCCTAATACACAAATCTTTACATTTCAAATGCCTTGTTAGACTATATACAAGATTCCAAAGACATCTTAAAAGAATTCCTTTTCAAATCATAAATTTGGGAAGAGGGGCCTGGAATAAGCAAGCTGACTGGGCCACTGCTTATGCCATTCCCAGCACAATTCTGGGCATGGAGCAGCTCTCCCAGAGTCTCTGCCCCTGACTCCTGCTGCAGGCTTGACATTCCCAGAGCCACACTCTCATCCACAGGCACGTGAACTTGGCTCTGCTTGTCATTAGTCTGGGTTCCTTCCCATAGGAGGCTTTTAAACCAACCTGTCTCATACTGGCTGGGTCCTTTGGGGCCTTCTGCAATGCTACAATGACAGGTGTTTGCCTACAGCTTCCCACTGTGCCCTCTTTTCTCCCCACTCTCCAGCCAGCCAGGATTCCTGGGCATCCTCTCTCTGCCCCTTGCCAAAGAATTTTCTCAAGTCATTCATCTCTTCTTGTACTGGGAGGCAACTCTGTTACCTTCTCTGGAACTATTTGCATTTGAAGCCTGTTTGGAGTGAATCAAGGACTGAAAGCTCACCCTGTGGAGGGAATTTTTAATATTTAAGCTAAAAAAGTGGGGAGATGAGAGGGGTCTGGGATAGAGTGGGAGGGGCTGGGGAAGAGTCTTCTTCCAGCTCCCCAACATCCTATACTACATTCATGGAACCAGGCCCAGCAGAGGCTGGTGAAGGCCAAGCCTGAATAGTGCCCCAACCTCCCAACATGACCCTGCCCCCCACTAACTGCCAGGCCTACTACTGAGCGAGTGGAAGTGATATAGCAGGCCTGAAATGAGGTTGAGTTGCAAAACCATCTTTTGAGTGTGGTCTCCCGTGGGATTGCAGCCCTCATGAGCCCACACTCCCCTAATTCCTTAGAGTTTCTATTTAAGGTTCTGTTCAGTTTCCCAGGAACTACCTGGGAATGAGGCATCCTGTCTCCCTTTGCATAGTGCCTGGCATATAGTAAGCACTCAGTAAATGATATCTATTAATAATAAAAAGAAGAAGCCCAGGATAGCATCCATGGGGTGCTTGCATAGATGCTGCTAAGAGCAGACCATGGAGGGGAACAGCAAAGTTCTCAGCACATGGTGGACCATTCATTTACTGTTTCTGAAGTGGAGGAAGTTTTGGTTCTTTAAAGTGGAGAAAGAATGCCTTTTGACAAAATGATAATGATAAGAGTCCTTTTTTATTCCTAAGTCTTCAGAAGAGTGAAAAGGGCTTTCCATGAACTCACTACATATCCTGTTCAATACCTAAGATGGAGCTTTACACCTGTTTTCTGTCTTGGCTGTGAAAATTTCACTGGGCCAGGTTATATAGGGAGCTTTCAGAGGACCTGGCACTTTCTGTGGAAAGGGGTAAGCATAGGGAGGTGTGTCAAACCAATTAAGCAGGTACATGCCTAAAGCCAGGGAAGATAAAGACAAACAGTTGAGGGGCTACCCTGAGCATTAACCTAGAAGCCCAGGACTACTGCATTGCCTTCTTCCTCACCTTCAAGTTGATCTATACATAGAGGTTGAGATTTTGCTTCTATTTCCCAAGACTCTGGACTTCCAGCTGGTCCTCTAGTGCTGCCCTGGCTTTTAAGCAGCTTGGCAGGGGACCAGTCATGGATCCTCCTGCCTAGGATCTTTGCCCCGAGGACCAGAGCCCAGCTCCTAGGTACAGGTGAAGCCCCATTTCTCTTTGAGAATCATTAGGGCCCTACACCATTGCCCCAACCTCCAGATTGGAGGCTTTTGGATAGATATTGGCTACCCTGGTTACCCAACCCCCTTGGATTCTGTCACTGAGGTCCCAGCATGCCATGTGATTGAGCCAGGCTAAGCTTGGCAGAAAACTAGGTTTGAGGCAGACCATTAAAAACCTTGAAAGTACAGGTGTGGAACTGAGAGTGGGGGCACTGGTGCTTTTTGGGTGGGAATATGATCTGAAACATGCTTCAGGCAGTAGTGCAGGCAGAAAGGATCGGGTGGGCAGAGCCTAAAGGCAGAGAGACTGGTCACATGAGCCCAGATGACTCCCCTCAATATTGAAAGGAGAGGACCAACATGAGAGGTGTTTCCAGATAAATGGGCTTGGGGAGCTGTAAGGGAGGAGAAAGTACATTATTACAATGAAAACCCAGATGATTCCAAGTCCACTGTAGAGGGGAAAGTTTCATGCTAATAAGAAATGGGGAAGGAGACCAGCATTTGACAAGTGCTTATTGTATAAAGAGCATTGGTAGCATTCACAGAACATGAGAAAAAAGGACTTCATTTCAAAGGCCACACAGAAAAGTGTACAACTAGGATTCCAACCTAGGTGTATGACCCCACCATCTTGATGTATTTGTCCAAAGAAGCCGCAGCAGGACCAACATAGAGAGGGAAGACGATAGCCTTGAACATGTTGAAATGTGGTCATCGAGAACTGCACATGAGACCAGCTGAGATGACTCTGGGAGTCTGTGGCAGAGTCGTTATCATGGAAACCCCAGGAGTGGGTCAGATCTCCAACACAGAAGATAGAGATTAGGGAAGAAAGCTCAAGTGGTACCTTCAGCTTAGGCACAGAAAAGCAGCTGTGAGGGTAGAGGTAACCTGGAGGGGTCATTTAACTGGAGTCCAAGGAAGAAAGTAGAAAAAAAGGAAAGAGAAACCATCAGCTTAGAACACTTTACACTGACAAATAGGGTGGGTAAACAAGAAAAGGCCTGCTGCTTCAGCCGTCAAATGCACTGTGATCTCTCGTCAGTCAGCCACTCGGTCGGGCAGATGCAAGGCAGAGAAGCTATTAAGACAGCAAGTGTGGACTCTTCTTTCAAGAAATTTGGCAGTAAAAGAAGGAGGAGAGCCCCAAGGAAAGTTGAAGAAGGTTGAGGAACTCTTCTTTGGACCAGCCTAACAATTGAATTGGACAGGTGTAGCCACTCTGCTCTCCACCTTGGTGATGATCAAGAAGAGAAATCATCTCCATCTAGGTTAATTATTGGCCCTGAACAGACTGTACCTTAGTGGCAACCATTTTATAATGTTTCCCCTTTCAGCCCCAACTCCTTGCTGGTAGTGAGTTTATAATCGCTACCAGCCTGCAGAATAATTTATTTCAACACAATGCTGGGCTCCTGGGCGTCATCCAGTCCAGCCCTCCACTCCCCGCTGCAATGGGATTGACCCAGCATGTGAAGGCAAGGTGCCTTGTAGATCCCACATCTATGGAAAGCTTTCAGCATTTTCAAAATGCTGGCAATCACAGGTTTAGTCTGTCCTTTGACATATGCCTTTCAAAGGTCTTGAGCCTATGACTTGGAAAGGCAGCTGTCTGGGGAGAACAGCGTTAAATAACCCTCAGAGGAAAGCTTCCTTCACTTGCACCGGGGACCAAGCAAGCTGAAATCCTGCCCCTGCTTTCTTGCCAAGCTTTGTATCCATCCAGATGGGACACCTCTTCCTAAATTGCACAAGGGAGTACAAGGTAGTGGGGGTCCTGCCTATACATTTGTACTGGGGGAAGGTTAGGGTCCTTCTTCATGGTTGGAAAGTAGCCTTTTTTCTTTAAAGAGAAGACATTTCCTTTGACTGGGCCCTTCAGTGGACACAGGCCTGCTCCCCAAACACCAGGTTTCTCTGCTAAACATTGTGGGGCATGCCTGGGAGAACCTGGATGAGGGGTCCACTGCCCATGGTGTCTTGGATAGAAAAGGCCAGCCTCCAGAAGAAGTAACTAAATAAAGCCAGGGAAAGGACAGAGACAACTGGCCGAGCTGTGGGAACAAGGCTTAAGGGTTCAGTGCCTTACAGTAGACTTTGGGGACTTGGGGGAAAGGGTGGGAGGATGATGAGGGACGAAAGACAGCACACTGGGTACCCTACACACTGCTTGAGTGATGGGTGCACCAAATACCAGACATGCCACTAAAGAACTTGTGCATGTAACCAAACACCACCTGTTTCCCCAAAACCTGTTAAAATAATAATCAATAAAAGAGTTCAATGCCTGGCACACAGTATTGTCAACTGCAGAATTTGCACAGTTGTAAACCAAATTATTAGCAAGTGTGAGCTAAGAACTCCCTGGAATGAGCCAGCTGAGACCAGACTACAAGAGGTTAAATCATGTGAAAACTCTTATTTTTAAATGGAACTACATTTAGTCAAGAACCACTTGTGTAGGGTATGTCTTCAAATCAAATATTGTGGCCATTCGCCAGAGAAAATATGTTTTAATTCCTTGATGCAAAAGAATGTCTGATACATTGTATAATGAAACTAGAATAATTGAGCTACTTGTTCGTTACAAAGATCGCTAGCTGAATACTCAAAATTCTTTAGCAGCTGAGTGGGCTTGGAGTGAATTAACAACGTGGTTTTTTTTTTTTTTTAATTAATTTGAGGTAGGACACAAAATTTACAATAGAATTTTTTGTGAAGTACTGCTAAAGGCTTTTTACTCCAAGAGGGATCATATGTTATTCTTTGTTGACAATGCCAGGGTGATTCAGAAGGACAAGTAAAATGTTAGCCAAGGCGTTACACAGGAGTGCAGACCAGCCCTACTCCAGCTCCTCTTCTCTCAGTTTCCTTAGGATCCTCCATGACCCGCTCCCCTCTACCCCTCCGCCCAGCCTGTCATTCCTCTCTATGGAGTTACTGCCAGATTGCCTTGTCTCACTGTAACTGGAACATCTATTTTCCCCATGAATTTGTGAGGCCTGCAAAGGCAGAGACTGTGCCTTACTAATGTCCTAGTCCTCAAAAGCACACGACAGAGTACAACACCCAGGAGGCTCTCAGGAGGCATTGCTGTTGAGTATAGACAGCTGGGGTTAGGTAAGACGTTGTGGGATATAACAGAAAATTCTACTGAAGGAAATATAAGGCAAAAACCAAGTCCAAATTCAGAAAGACAGATGCGGGGCAGCACTGCAGCACGGTCATAGCGTCTTCCCATCTCCTGCGCAGATAAAAGAACTTGCAAGTTGAGCAAGAACATCCAGTTCTGGATGACTTTGGGTGAGCTGGCCAAGCCCTTCTGTTACGAAGCCCAGGCAGCACAGAGGTCTAGGCATAAGTACAGAAGAATGAAAAGAGAGAGAAGTGACACAGTCAAATGTGGCCAGACCAAGAAAGGCAGGTGAAAGAATGTCTCTGGGAGCACGTGAACGTTCTCAAGAATGTAGTTAGGTTGAAGACGACATGACCAAGGACAGACTCCTGGATTTCCAGAAGCCACTTGATGATTCTTGCATACATTCCAGAGAGGGGAGGCTAGAGGCTGGATGGCAGGGAGGCCAGAAGGGCTGGGGCCCAGGACAAAGACTGTATCTTTCTAGAGCCAGCATGAAGGGGAACAGGTGGGGACAGCAGCAAGGGGAGGTAGACAAGTCAGTTGGGGGCCAGGGAAAGGGACAGAGGCAGGAGCTTTATTTAGGAGTGATCCTCTGGGCAGGTGTTTTTGTAGAGGAGGCCTTGAGAGAATCTGTGGAGGAGAGGAAAAGTGTGTTCTTCCCTTGAGACCTGAGGGAAAGAGAAAGGAATACATGTTGATTTGACACGCTTTTGTGAGTCTTCCACCTCTCCCAAGTCAAGGTGGCATGTGGGGGCATGGTAGGGATAGAGACCTTCACAATCACTTCTCTGTAGTGTGGGAAGTTTCTAAAAAGAACAGGCTGGCAGTCATGTGGATCTGTGGGCCTTTGTCAGAAGACACTGGCCCCTTAAACTGGTGATCCCCAGCGCCAGTCCATGGGGACAATGTATGTGCAGGGGGAAATGCGCTAAAATTGCAGAAAATGAGGAATATTTTTCATAGTGCTAAATTCAGTTTAAAGGGTTGCTCCTTTATGTTGAGGTTGTAGTCTCACTTTTTTGGTATTAGAATGCTTCATGTTTGCTGAACATTAAACAATGATGGTAGAATTGAGTTTTTTCCCTCAATATCCTTACTAAGCAAAATTTTAAAATGGTGCTCTTAGTGGGTCCTTCCTCCCACCACCATTTATTTTTTGTATTCCTATTTGTAAAATAAATTATTGGGGAGCAATTGCTCTAAAACTAATGTTTATACACTTTTACAGTTTTAAAAGACAATTTTTAAAAAGTGAAGTATTTTTGAACACCCAAGGAGAGAGGTTTCTGGTTTGCTCTCCTGGTTAGGACTTACAGCCTCATGCCAATGTACCAGTTGGATTGCAAACTGATTTCTGTGAGGCCCTGCTTAAAAATGGGCAGGGGACCAGGACTTTTTGACTCAACTGTTTCCAAAAGGCCTAAGTGATGACTTTTGCATCAGTCTCTCTCTAGAGACACCCATGGACAGGTTTGAGTTAGGAACAGGTTTGTTCCTAACTGGGATCCAAGACCTTTAGACCTGGAAGAAGTTTAGAGTTTATCTTGCCCACATAGAAAATGACGGCGCAGATTTACTCAAGGCCGTGCAACCAGGTGGTGGCAGAGCCGAGACGGGCCCAGACTCCCAACACCCCACCCAGCTCTCCCTCATCTCCACATGCCCCTGGCTTAGGGTGACACCAGCCTCCTCTCCAACAGATGAACCTCAAGCCAAAAGACAGTGGCCTTTGCCCAGCATGCTAGGTCTACCGGAGGAGACAGAGTCCCATGGAGTAAATAACATTTTCTCCTTTGTCATAATGGCTGTTTGCCTCAAGCCTTCAATCCCTTCCTGATTGTGGGACTCAGAGCTGCTGCAGCCTCTCATTCTCCTCCAAGAGGGGCTTCTCTTTCAGTGACCCACGGCCAGTTCTAAGACCCAGGCTCTCAAAAGCTACCTCAGCCTCCATGATTTCAACAAGGCTTTCCTGCAGACACCACCACTGCTCTGCCCCCTCCCTTTCTCCCTCCCTGTTCAGTGTCTACGCCAGTAGGGGTATCTTGTCTCTAGTGAACTCTATCTGGTGTGGGTCCCAGTTCTCCTATATTGGCACTAAAATTCTCATTTGTAGTCTTCGAAGCTGAAAGATCATGAATGACAAAAACACCCCTAGGCTTCTCTGGGGAATGGGGGAAGATGCAGGAAAGGTTCACAGAGAAGACATTGAAGAGCTGGGTGTTGAAGCAGGAGTTAGAGGTAGGGAGAGGACCTGCCAAGTCTGATTCCCTGCCCGTGGGTATTGAATTTACCCCAGAAAGCAAAGCAGGAGCTGGAGGAGAGCACTGCATCAAGAGCCCAGGAGGACTCACCAGCTGGAACACTGCCACTATTGGGGTGGTGTAAGAACCAAATGTTCCTTCCTTACTGATTTTGAATATGCTACCAGCTGATATTTCAGAGTTATCTGTCCACTGACTAGAACCTCCACTGATTTAGTATCCCGATGTCTTCAAAGTTCCTCTGTGTTTGGGGCTTGTTTAATGACCTTATTTAGAGTTTGTAGAGTAATTTAGTTTTATGGAGCCCATGCTGTGAAAAACAAAGTGTAATAATCGAAGCTCATTGAAACAAAGAAATCCAGAAACATATTCTACTGATCTTTGTGAAAAGACCATTCACATAGGAAGCATGAAGAGTTGGCTTCTAGCTCTGAGTCAGCTAAGAGCCTCAGCCCTAAATCTCATCCACTTTACTTTCTCATCTGTAGAAATTTCTAGGGAGGGAAAAAGCAGACTAGATGATTTCTAAGGACTCTTCCAGCTTGGCCATTTTTAGGATTAAACTCAAGGGGTTACTTTTTGAAACAGCAGTCCAGACCATTCCCTTCCATGTCCATCAGTCATGTTTAGCATTTGCATCCATGGCTCTGAATTCCCTGCTTTCACAGGAACTCTTAGCATTGGTAGTTTGTTGACTTAAAAATAGCTCAACTGCTGCTGATCATCATCCTACATTAGCTACTGCTGAGGAGGAGCCAGCAGGGCTGAAGGAAGGTAGAAAAAAGCAGCTAAGTCGGGGGCAAAGAATCACCTCGAGGATAATGGGATCACTGCTTTTCCTTAAATGAGCAAAGGAGGCATGAGCTCATTGCTAACGTGAGCTTGCCCACATAGCTAGTGGGAAGTTGGGAGAGGAGTGGCTGGGACCAGGCATCCCATCTGCCATTATCATACTTCATGAAGGTTTGCTGGAATTGGCAAGGGCTTCTGCCCCAGACAGCTTCATAGAGAGGTGAGGGGCCTTTTGCCAAGACACAGGACCCTTCCTCCTGAGGCCCTGTGTACTCATTTCCATTGTTGATGGCATCTTCTGTCTGAAGGGCTGCTGGGCTTCTTGCCACCACGAGGGATTCCATCTGATCCCTGCTTTACATGGCTTTCTGTTGAGGAAATAAACTCACACTCGTCCCCGCTTCCAACAAGACAAAGGCGATCATTCATAGGAGCTGCTGCCCAGCTGACAGATGTTTTGGCCTTCTTACCCTGCAGCCAGACATGCTGCTGACCCCAAAGGTGAAAGGCTCTGTCACCCATTCTCATCCCCCATTGGCCACTTGCTACCCAGGATCATCCAAGAATTTTGACATTTGTCTTTCCTCCCCTACTCCTGCCTCCACAGCTCTTAGTGGCTCTTAGAGCTGTTTCCAATGTGGCCTTTGGTCAGGACAGCTGGAGAATGGAAAAGATGGGCCATGTGATCAGGGCTGCTTTGCCACAGCTGCTCAGATTCTGTATTTGCAGACCTAACTGTGCCTTTGCAAAGAAAAGGCCATGAGGAGTATTTTTGTGCCGTTCCACACACACAGAGAAAGCAAGGTCAATGAGAAGTTCCTATACAGAGATTTAATGGCAGCTGAAAAAACAAGTGCCACCATACCAGCTCATCCTAGCCTCAATGCTCAACAACCTCCTACTGACTTATTCTCAGCCCAGCAGGGAAGATAAGACCTTCGCTAACATGCTCACTTTCAGAGTGTAGGGGAGCACCCAACCAAATGGCTGTTGGGTCCAGAGGAGTGAACGCTGACCTCTCACTGGGCACTGAAAGTTCTTCCGAGGAGGTGGCATTTGAGCTGAACTGAGAGGGGAGGTAGGATTTCACTGGGCAGAAATGGGGATGTGAGCACTTTCATTCATGCGGTTACATTTTTTTTTTAAAGCAAGAGAATGCACAGCCAATCTGAGCAACAAGAAGAGTGAAATGGCAACCGGTCATGAAACGGCAACCGGTCATGAAATGGCAACCAGTCATGAAATGGCAACTGGTCTAGGCAGGACCAAACCACTGTCATTGTGCTTCTGCAGCATGTTCTTGTCTCCTCAAAGTCCTGAGCTACCAGGAAGTACTGACCCAGGTTTGAGTAAAACTCTTATTTACATGATTTCCTTCATAGAAATCCATTAAAAGGGTTTTAAGGAGGAAGCGACTTCTAAGGATTCCTTAAAAGAGAAGGCAAATCTGTGATCTCAACTCCTTGTCTAGGCTCTGTAGAGTCTTCCAACATTTTTCTACCCAATGTACTATGCTCTATGCTTACAACCTAAACTATGACGAACCAGAGGGCCGCACGCAGGCTATTAGCTTTTTATTGAGGGTTAAGACTCTCAAGAAATCACTTTGGTGCTTTTCAACTGCTTTCATAGGAGAGATCATCTCTGGGACATATGGTTGGGTGTGATAGAAGTTTGAGTCACCTGTGGGGACATTGAGTGAAACTGACCCCTTATTCCTCAATCAATTGTCAAGGCAGAGAGTTTCAAAAAGTCCACCACAAAGGGCCTGATCCTCCCACCATGCCTGCCAAGCCTGGAGCTCCAGAACCCCCTGTGCCAGCAGCCTGCAGCATATGAGCAGTATCAGCAGCAGCTCCTCCTCCAACCCTGTACTGGGAACCAGCTCCTGCTGCCTTTCCCTCCTACAAGGAACATGCTTGCCCCCAAATTACAACCCTATTTCTGTGCCTTTCTTATTGTATCAAATGCTTGGGGATCCCTATTCATGCAAACTTTTTAGTTTAAAAATATATGGTAATAAGGACATTCCTCAAAGAAAATTGTCACCCAGCGAGACATAAAACAATGGTAGGCCCCAAACTGAATCTGGACACCAAGATTATTGAAGGTCTGCAAAGTGTTTGTGGAGAAACAGCAGGAAGGAAAAAGAGGTGAGCAGAAGAACAGGAAGCTAAGAAAGGGAACTACCTTTCCAGGGAAGACAATTATACCAATAAAACAGGGTGGTGGGGAAGCAGTCAAAAGAGAAGTCAGATCCAAAGGGGACTGCCACACCGAGCATCAAAGAGATGTTTTGCAGGGGATTTGAATGGTCATAGGAAAACTGGATTTTTGAGGCAACCTACCGCAGGTCAGACAGAAGCTGGAGAGACCAGCTAAAAGTACAGCTATGCGAAGAAATTCCCCAGAAGTCAGTTTCTCACACTAGACTTGGCTATGTTGCCTCCTCTCTCTGATACCCTGAGATTCTCTGTACTCCTCTAGTGCTGTTCTTGCCCGTCAAAGGCAGACACTGAGTATAAAACTGAGATAGCACAAAGTTTTCTTTCCAAGTTAGATCAACTTAGCCTTTCTTGTCCTGACTTGACCAGAAGCAGGCTTCATCTCATTTTGGATGCAGGGACTACACCTCTAAGACCAAGACTCCTTCCACCAAGCCAGGTGCATAAAAAGTGAAGTAGAAAATGAATGCTCTTCCCCTCCCAAGGGGTCTTGGGATTGGAGGCCAGAGTCCTGTAGACTGACATCTACTTGGGCTGACCCCCCACATGCTTTCCCTCTCTTCTTTTTCTGGCCATCCAAGATGTGCTACTTCCTCTGGCCTGAGTCTTCTGCTCTTCATCCTTTGATTGGCTAGACCTGATTTGTCAGTCAGCTTCTATTTTGTCCAATATCACTGGGTTGCTTTGTCTTTGCAAGGCTAGGGTTACTGCTGGCTAAATTCAGCCCATTGGGAATGACTAGAACCCTGGGAAAATACTGGTTATGCTGGGATTTAAAAAGAGAAGTCCAAAGCATGTGGTGCCACCAAAGTTGAGACAAAAAGTGTTATTGAAATTTGCACAAATATTATGAAAACAGTTAAGATTTTGGGAGTTATTTCCCTGTCAGAGAAAAACTTTTTTACAAGATTTCTGCTGTAACCGCCACAAAATGTAGAGCTGCAATTCTAAAACAGTAACAGCAGGGGAAAAAAGAACTGGGTACAACAAAGGATAGGCATCTTAATTTCCCCCTTTATCACCCAGTTACCCCTTCTTGAATCATTTTGGGGGTTTCTCTTCAAGTAACCTCATTGCCATATTCTTGCCATCTAATGTCACCGCCAGTCCTTTTTCTCACCTCTACCTGCCCTCATACTTTTTATAGTATGTGTCCATTCTGGCTCTGCTGACAGGCATGAGCTAGTCAATAATCTGGAACTACCGTGAAAACAGTCCTGGGCATATTCACTTTGTGGCCTTTTCCATCTGCCATTCTCCTGTGAATTCTCCCAGAGGGAGTTCAATGATCAAGAGACCTTGCCTAGTCCCAAAGGTGTGTCACTGGCTCCGCCTATGAATCACAGACTCATAGAATCATGCGGCCCAGGGTTGGTTTAACTTGGTCAAATCCAAGTCTGAGTCATCAACTTTTAGCCAATTACTCCTCCCAACAGCAGCCTATTTTCATCAGGGCAACCGTAGGCAAAATGTTAAAGCAGGCAAAGCGTGATCTTTGGTGTCCTCTTACTAGAGAAGGTGGCCAGGGTCTCCTTGGCCTCCTACCCTTCTCCACCTTTCCCCACTCCCTGCCGCCCTCACAGATCACAGTCTCAGACGGAAGGTGTCTGGCTCCATAACTAGCACCACCTCCAATCTCTGCCTGTGGAAATTCTCCTGCGATCTTTCAAGGTCCAGCTCAAATGGCGACCTCCTCTGGCAGGCCTTCTTTGATGTCCAACCCACATCTTTCTCTCTTCTGAAGTCCGACAGCCCTTGAAATTGCCCTGGCTATATGTAGTTGGCACTTTTTACCACTAGACAGTAAGCTCCTCAAGGTCAAGATCCATGTCTGATTCATCTCTGGGTCCCCTGCATGGATACATCCTGTAAACTGGCAAGACATGGGTGGGTGAGGTGTGAGGCTCTAACTCTGCCAGTACACTGTGAGAAGCTCAGGCTGGGAGTCTCTTTCTTCCTGAGGTTGATAATTTCCCTTCCCTCTCAGCCTCACTCCCAACCCTGGAGGACCTCTCTCTTTCACGGTCTTCAGCCAACTGTCACTGGGTGACAGAATCCTTTGGAAGGCTTCAGCTGTTAACAGTTTAGAATGTCACTGCTCCCAGGAGCCTTTGCACTGAAAAGTGGAGATGGGGTGGGCAGGTGTGCAGGGGTAAAAGAGGTGAGGTTGAGAATCTTTACTCACCAGTGACATGTACTCTGATTAGAGAATTTAGGCAGGGCAGGCTGGGCCAGGGAGACCTTTAGAGGGTGAGAGAGCTGGTTCTTGACACCCTTCCAATCATAGCCCCTTAGTACTCTGAACTGCTTTTCCTCTCCTTCTGCCTATGCCCTTTTTTAAAAAAGATATATGTCGTGGCACATGGTAGCCCTTAAATAAGCAGTATTTAGTATTGTCATCCCTATAAAGTCAAGAGTGAAAACAACACAAACATGTGAAAACACACATAGCCTAGCCTAAACACACGAGTGCTTGGAGATGCCAAGTAGGAGATGTAGGTGGGTTTTGTTAGGCAGAGCTTCTGAAAGGCAGTGTCCATCTCGGTTTTGAGACATCTGCCTCCTGGGTGGAAAAAACTGAGCAAAGACAAGGAAGTGAAAAGCAGCAGGTTGTGTGTATACAAGAATGGCTAACAACTGAAGAGATGGTCCCTCTAAGAGACAGACAAGTAGAGCTGATTAGGTGGCAGGAGGCAGTGAGATGGGAGAGAGGAACCAAGTTGAAGGGAGCCCTTACAACCAATTCAACTTTGGGCTGCAATTGCATGTGTCAGTGGGTCAGTAAGAGGAAATGTCTTCTAGGACCCTGAAGATCCCAGGCTAAGGATGATACCTGGGACCTCATCCAAAGCAGGAAGTAGAAAGGAAGAGGCAAGGTGCAGGATGCAGTGGAGGGTTCACATGCAAAAGGGACGGCAGTGATAGTGGTGATAACAGTGGTTTCAGACCTTCCACACTCACCAATTGCAGCAAAAAAGTCCAGAAAGATAAGACTGAAAAATAGAGGATCAGGGAAGAAGAAGTCATTAGAAACAACTGTGCTCTCAGGGCAATTTGGTTTAAAATAAATATTGACGTATTTAATATTTTATTAGTGATTTCAAAAATTAACATTTTTTTATTTTTCTGGGTTGGAAGGTATACTGAGGGCTTGATAAATGTTGAGATGATGTTCTGGCCTGGCCCTACTCCCTGGTGCTAAATTTGCACAAGTGGTACCCCTCATCTTGGGGATGCTGTGGAAACCATTGCTTCCACCCCACTCATCTTTTTAGCCCCTAGCTAGGCAGTAAATCCAAATTAAGCTATCTTTAACTTGTGCTTCTCCCTACAGTGTCACTAGCTAATACGTGCTGTAAAGTGTGGAAGGGAGGCAGCAATGCTTTCCAGAGGTAAAATTCTCTTCCTATTTGTTTTCCAACCCAAGCGCACTCCTGTATCATGTTAACCGTGGTTTTCAGTGGATGGTGAGATTACAGGAAATGTTTATTTCCTTTAAGCTTTCTGCATTTTCCAAATTTTAATACCATAACTAATTTTGTTTGTTTTAAAGAAAGAAAAATAGGTTGCAGATTATTGGAGCTTATTGAAGTTATTTCTAGAAAGTCTTCTGAGAGAATCCTGTCAAGCCATGAAATTCCCAGTCTCTTGACCATGACTCTGTGTCTCTTTCAAGAGAAAATCCTCATCCTAATATTCAGGGTTTTTAATTTACTTTTTTTAAAGATACATGGCAAGAAACCCTACAAGGTGAGCTTTAGAAATGCATTTTTTTTTTTTCTTTTTAAGACAGAGTCTCGCTCTGTCACCCAGGCTGGAGGGCAGTGACACGATCTCGGCTCACTACAACCTCCACCTCCCAGGTCCAAGTGATTCTCCTGCCTCAGCCTCCTGAGTAGCTAGGATTACAGAAACACACCACCACGCCTGGCTATTTTTTGTATTTTTAGTAGAGACAGTGTTTCATCATGTTGGTCAGGCTGGTCTTGAACTCCTGAGCTCATGAGCCACCCACCTCGGCCTCCCAAAGTGCTGGAATTACAGGCATGAGCCACCATGCCTGGCCTAGAAATGCATTTCTAAATAGAACATTTAGTATCTCTCAGGTGACTGTCTCTCTTTTTTTCTTTTTTTTGAGACAGAGTTTCACTCTTGTCGCCCAGGCTGGGGCGATCTGGGCTCACTGCAACTTCTGACTCCCAGGTTCAAGTGATTCTCCTGCATCAGCCTCCTGAGCAGCTGAGGTTACAGGTGCCCACCACCATGCCCAGCTAATTTTTCTATTAGAGGTTTCACCATATTGGCCAGACTGGCCTTGAACTCCTGATCTCAAGTGATCCGTCTGCCTCGGCCTCCCAAAGTGCTGGGATCACAAGTGTGAGCCATGACGCCTGGCCGTGTCTCTTCCTTTCAATGTAGGATGTCACTCATGCGCATCAGTTCTTCACTGTATTGAGGAATGTGTGATTCTGGAAGATGCCCCAGTATAGAATTGTGAGGGCGTGGCCTATGTCTTCTGTCTCATGAAACTCAGCTAGCAGAGAAGAATGGAGAAAGCAGTCATAAGGTTATGATTGTCTCAAAACCAAATGCAGATAATATGACCTTGAGCTGTGAAGCACAAAGTGCCACAGAGAGGGGCATATAGGATGATGGCAGTGATAGACAGGGACACAGAACAAAAAGGGCTTTGAGCCTAGTGAAACCCTGAGCAGAGGAGCCAGCTGGTACCATGAGATAATAAATTTGTGCCTGTGTTTTTGTTTGTTTCTTTGTTTTGAGATGGAGTCTCTCTCACTATGTCACCCAGGCTGGAGTGCAATAGTGCGATCTCAGCTCACTGCAAACTCTACCTCCAGGTTCAAGTGACTCTCCTGCCTCAGCCTCCTGTGTAGCTGGGACTACAGGCATGCATCACCATGCCCAGCTAATTTTTGTATTTTTAGTAGAGATGGGGTTTCGCTGTGTTGGCCAGGCTGGTCTCGAACTCCTGACCTCAGGTGATCCAGCCACCTTGGCCTCCCAAGCATGAGCCACCACACCCCACCTTGTACTGTTTTAAATTAATAAGTTTGGGTAATTACATAGCAACAGAAAATATCATCAATATTTTTGTATCTATTCTATGAGAAAGCATGGCACTGTGCTGTGATGATGTCTACAACACAGAAGCAAATTACAGTGGGTAAAGAGGGAAGTAAATGTTGAGGACTCGAAGGATGCAAGATCTAGGACACTATGAGAAGCTGGGAAGCAAAAAAGCATCCTGGCTGGCTGGAATCATTCTGCCAGAGGTGTGGAAATACAGTCAAGCAAAGAAAACCTGCTCTCCTCCTTATGAGAGCAGCATTTGAATCCCTCTGGTAGGGATTGAACCCAAAGTCTCCTTCACGAGAGGAGTGCTCAGTGGTGCCAGCTATGGCTCCGTGACTTCTGCCCAAGAAGAGCTTGGTAGAGAGAGTGGAATCCAGGCAGAGGTGAGGTGTACACACTCGGGTGGCATCGACAGTGTGTTTCAGTCAAAGGAAAATGCTTCACTCCTGGCCCAAGAATGACACTTTGATTTCAGAATTTAATTGTTTCCTAAGACTTTCTTTCATCTCATTACTTGCTCCCAAAGTCACAAAAACAAGCACTGCCATTTTGTGGTGCATTCCCAGTTCTTTGAGAATATTGGAGAAATAAAACCACAGCCAGCTTATTTTTCCTCCAGAAGAGTCAATATTTGGGTTTTCTTTCTTCTTTTTTACATTTTTGGAAGGGTCAGAGCAGTTTTTAAACCTGGTGAATCATTTTAATGTTTGAATACTTTAAAAGGGTTAAGAGGGACTATTTCCTTAACATTGGAAATAATTAGAAGTTACATAATTTGCACAGGAAGAACAGAAAGCTTTAAAAAATAACAAAAACAAAACCCTCTATCTCCTTTCCTTGCCCCATCTCAAGGGCCCAAATCGCCACTGGAAACATTTTTAATGACAAAGTTATCTTTATGAAATTGCAAACCTCTAGTAGATTGAATAATAAGAGTACTAAGTACCTATTCTGTGAGAAAGCATGGCACTGTGCCTCGATGATGTCTACAACACAGAAGCAAATTATAGACATAGAAAGACAACTAACAATACAGCATGAGGAGTCCACACAATCAAAGGTGGAATTGCTAAGGAGAAGGGAAATTATCTAGAGTCCAGGCGACCAGACCTAAGTCCTTGGAAGGAAGGTTGTCTGTCCATCAGTGGTGAGGAATGAGAAGGAGAGAGCTGAAAAGGCACGGGTAAAGGTAGGAAGGTCAGAAGGGTCTAGACATACTGGTGTAGCAATAAGTAAAGCAGATAATAGTAAACCAGAGATAATAAGTAAGCCAGGTGGTATTCACAACAAGAAGTAGGGAAGATATTTGGAAAAGCAATCAATGGTGGAAGTTTTGATCGCCGAGTCTAGACCTTTCCAATCTGCAATGGAAAGTCACTGGAGGCTTTCGGAGCCAACAAAAGCAAATGTGCCATGAAGATCCATGATTAGTAGTGTTTGGTTTTGTTTAGATTGGTGGCAGAGAGCCTGGTGAGAGTTTATGGCAATGTGTTGAGGACCCAGCCAGGGCAGGGGCAGTGGAAAGGAGAGGAGAAGGTGGCATTCGAAATACAATATGCAGAAAAATCAAAAGGACATGATGCCACTGAAGAAAATCTGTTGACATCACAAGGCTTCAAAGGTTTTGGCTGGGATCTTACTTGTCTGATGGGGGACAAGTTGTCTCAAGCCATCTTCCTTTCTCTTTGCAGAAGAATACAATTTGAGTGTGCTTACCCTAACATTCTTATAGAATTAGCTCATGACTAATTGAGAATGTCGGAGATTTTAAAAATCAGTCACGTCTGGCACAGAGCATGGTAATGGCATGAAAGAGCTGCTCAGGGCAAGTATGAGACAACGTTTGAGGATGCTCCTTGGGTGCAGGTTGGTGCCAAATGGTGCTGCTCAAGCCGTCAGTTACCATGGGCTCCCGTATATTATCATCTTTGGTTCCCAGCTAAGCTGTCAGCATCTGGGTTTGCCTCAGTTTCCTTCTCATGGAAGTAGGGCCTCAAAAGAGAAATGTGTGTGGTTAGCCCTAATGCCAGTCTCATTTCTGCTCCCCCCACCACTTGACCTTGTTCTTGCCTCCTCTCTGCAGTAGTTGTGAAACTGAGCCATCGCCTGCTGCCTTGTGCCTGGAGATCGGTGGAACGAAGGACATGGAGACACTCAAGGTAAGAGCTAACACTTATTCAGCACCTACAGTATACCAAGCCCTCTTCTAGAAACAGATGAACACAAAGTGCTTGGCACATTGCCTGGCACAGTCAGGCTCCATCAAAGTTCATTTGCTAGCTCTCCCTGCTATTAAATGAGAAAGAGGGCATGAGGAGGTGGGAGGAAAGCAGCCAGAAAGGGAAGGTAGGAGACTGGCAAGAAGCCCTGACTGCTCTGGAATGCAACATGCACGTTCCCTCAACCCTCCTGGAGTAGGAGGAGAAGCTGCCCCTCACTGACCACTCAGGAAGGACAGAAGCCTCCCATGTCAATGCCCCCTGCTCTCCCTGGGTCAGAGCCAGCACCGAAGACAGGTGGGGAATAGAAGAGATGACTCTTCTCCCTTGGGCTGCCGCTGATGGAACCCCATCAGTCCTCTGTCCCCGACTTAACCCTCCTGGTCAGAGGAAAATGTCCTGGAAAACAATCCCTGCCTTCCCTTGTGTTTTCTTCCTTTGTTTAGTTTCTGCATCATTTTAGTTGTTTTAAAGAGGGGAATAAGCACTGATTGAATTATACTCCAAGGAGTTATAGGTCTGGAGAACCTGAGATCTGGCTTCCCAGCAGGCATCTACTTCTCTCATGAGCTCCCAAGACTCTGGTGTCAATGGTAAGGTCTCCTTTCCCCAAACTCCTCCCCAGTATGGCTCACATGTCACTTAGAAGACTGCTGGGGCTCTAGTGGTATGAAGAGGTACACATACAGACCCCAAAGTCTTACAGGCTGGTGCAGTAGGTAAACTAGATCAACAGAACCCACACTCATGAAACCTGGATTCTATATATTATTATTATTATTATTTTAAAAGACAGGGTTTCACCATGTTGGCCAGGATGGTCTCAAACTCCTGACCTCATGATCCACCCACCTCAGCCTCCCAAAGTGCTAGGATTACAGGCGTGAGCCACCACACTTGGCCAAAACCTGGATTCTAGTCTACAATTTGCCAGCGGATACCTGGAGAAAATCACATCACTTCTGAGTCTTGGTCTTCTCATGTATCATATAGGAAACACAACACTTATCACACAGGCCTGCTGATTACTGTGAGTGTGGTAAGCTAACTCATGCACATGGCACCTACTTGTGCTAGCTAAATGGCTGAACCCCAATTCTTCCCTCCCACCTTCTACCTCCTTTCCCAGATCCAATGCTCTGGTATTACATCAATGCAGAAAGAGAAGATAAGTGCTTCCAAAGATAAAAGGCAGCAGAGGTGGACTGGGGAGTTATGGACTGAATGTTCGTGTTCCCCCAAAATTCCCATGTTGGAATTGAATCCTCAATGTGATAGTATTAGGTGGTGGGACCTTTTGAGGTGATTAGCTCATGAGGGCGGAGCCCTCATGAATTGGATTGGTGCCTCTATAAGAAGAGGTACCAGGTGGCTTTTTAAGCTCTCTGTCCGCTATGTAAGAATATAGCAAAAGTTGGCGGAGACACTTGCCAGAACCTGCCCCTGCTAGCACCCTGATCTCAGATTTCTAGCTTCCAGAACTTTGAGAAATAAATGTTTGTAGGTTAAGCTACCCTGTCTATGGTAATTTGTTACAGTGGTGTGAACTAAGACAAAGATATGGTTAATCTGCTTTATGAAGGATTACCTCCTTGCCAGATGGCCCCCAACTCCCCCACTCTTTATTTTTAAATATCAGATGCCATCTACTAACAGCACTGCCTGAACACTCTCCATTGTCTACACTTCCCTTTTGAGTTCTCCAGCCCCAAACCAGACTATGTTCTCTCAGTGTGTGTTTAATAGGCAAGAAGACTGTTACAGGTAATCTAGGTATTTGTAGAGTTCACGAAACAAAAGGAGCACTTTACAGGCTGTTTTTGAATATACAGTGCTTTGCTGTTGGTTCCTCTCAGAGGAGAGAAGCAATGATAGAAGTTTCTAGAAAGACAAAACTCCAGAATCAGGCTAGGAATCAGGCTAGGAATTGCTCTCTGAAAATGTGCTGTGGTTCTGGGACCCACAGGATGCCTTGGGAAAGAAGCTTTCAAGCTTGGATCCTAAATTTTTGCTCTAAATCCCTTTATTCCACTCACCTATGAGCTCCTTGAGGGTGGGCACCATGTCTTGGTCATTTTTGTATCTCCAGGACATAGCATATGGTGGGTATCCACTACGTCTTTGATGAATGAGCATTGTTTCAAGTGTCTACTCAAATAAGGTAGAAAACTTGAAGCCATAGACTCCTCGGACCTGCCACCACCAGCCCAGGGAATATGGGATTCCCAAATACAGGTTCTATTTTGGGATTCTGTCCGTGAAAGTCCTAGGGGAGCACTAACCAGAGAAGATGAATTCCAAGTGCTTTGCTCAAGTTCTAGTTCCAACCAAGTGAAAGGCATGCATTGCACACTATCTCCCTCACTGATTACAACCAAAGACTCTTAACAAAATACAAAAAAGCAATTAACTTAGGTCTCTGAAACGTCCTCTGAAAGCAGCTAGATTTTGAGGAGAAGTCAAAATTCGATGAATGACCAATATGGAGATGGTGAATTTCCTGGAATTTGTTTTCTGCTGGCTTTGACCCAGGAGTGAGCTGAATCATGAAACCTCCATGTCCTGTCATAGACATCAACAACCCCAAGAAATGGCCCATCTTTCTGGATAGATAATCTGGAAAGGGGGCCCCTGCAAGACAGAAAGTGGGGGAGGAAATCATTGTCTTTTTTTTCTCTCTCAGCTCTGCCCCATGGTCAGATGCAGCCCCCAAACTGCACCGCCACCACCTTGGCAGCAGCTTCAGCACTAAAATCTCAAGAGAAAACCTGTCCCTCTGGGTAGAGAAGTTCAGAAAAGGGGTCCCTGTTATGTCAAGAGTATGAGGTGAGTCCTCACTTTTTTCTTCTTGCACTTTGCTCTAAGGTTTGGCCAAGTGGCATGAAACTTTGTGGCATCATCAGCCACTTCAGCACTGAGAGAAATTCATCCTTCTAGCCAGAGGACCAGGAAAAGAAGCTGGTCCTTTTCCTGCAAGAGGGAAATCTCTCAGAGGAAAGAGCAGGAAAAAGGGATTCCATGTAGGAGCCAACACAAATCCTGAGCTCACCTACAAGATGAGCTTGTGTGGAACATACCCAAACAGCATAACAAAAGCTTTGGAAGCTGAGCTGACATTGAAACCACTGCCTACAGAAGGTGAGACAGACAGAACTTGCTGTTGAACTTAATGGGGTGGATTGCCTGCCAAAACAAAACAAAACTCAACATGCTTTATGATTTTAACAGGACCCAGAATCTCATAATATACTATATGAAATGTCCAGGATACAGTTGAAAACTACCCAGCATGATAAGAACCAGGAAAACATGACCAGTTCTCAAGGGAAAAGATAAGACAATGTTGGAATTAGAAAAGAATGCTTTAACGAATCTATTATAATCATCCTGTGTGACATAAAGGTGAATGCTCTTACAATGAATGGAAAAATAGAAGTTCTCAGTCAAGCAAGAGAAATTATGTAAAAACAAGAATGAAGTGGAAATATTAGAACTGAGTAACACAATATCTAAAATAAATTCACTGAATGGACCCAATAGCAGAATGCAAATGACAGAGGTAGTGTCAGTAGACTAGAAGGTAGATCAACAGAAATTATCCAATCTGAAAGATAAAAAAGTCCTTGAAAAATAATGAATAGAGCCTCAGGGATCTGTGGGACAATACCAAATGGTCTAATGTTCAAGTCATTGGAGTTCTTAAAGTCAAGGAGAAAGAGATTAGTATAGAAAAAAATATTTGAAAAAACAATGGCTGAAAAATTCCCATTGATTTGATGATCGATATAAATTTAAGATTCAAGTAGCTCATTAAACCTCTAACAGGATAAACATAAACAGAACTGAACATCCCACAACTCCCTACTTTCCTACCCACCAGTGCCCTCCCCGTCACTTGTCTGGACTCTGAAAGCATCTGAACTTTTGACCCTGAGTAAGGGAAGGAGCACGGGAATTGGAGTCAGACCCCTGGGGATTTTAACCCTGGCTCACTGACTCATGTGTGAGATCTGGAGAAAACCAGTCCTTCTGCCTGGGCCTCAGTTCCTCACCTGAAAAAATCGCAGGGTTGAACTAGACAGTCCTCCAAGTCCCTTTCAGCTCTAAAATACCACCCTTTATGAACTCCTCTGTGCACTTTTTCTGTTCAAAAATAATATTATATGTCAAACTCTAATGCTATGAAACAAAAAACTACTTTTCTGCCAAGAGTCTTTTCAATCCTCATAACAGTGCAAGTGACTGAAATGAAGATGGTCACAGAGCAGAACCAAAAATGGAGTTTCATAGCAACCAGAATGGAAGGCAGATTTCCCCAGCAGCTTCTGGGGGAGCCCTGAAAACACCATGGGAAGCCTGGAATTCACTGGAAAGGACAGGAAGCTCTGTAGAGAACTTTTCATTCTCAATAAATGCATTTCCAATTTCATCATGTTTTCCAGAGGCGAAGGCACGGAACATAATGCCCCTTTTGCCTTGGACTCTGAGTTTAACGTCCAGTCTGTCAGACTATGTTAACTCACCCACGTGTGTAAACATGTGAACAAGCAGCATTTGCATAGTATCTTACAGTTTACAGAACAGCTCCACAAGCATTACCTCATTTCATCCTCCCAACCTCTAAGGTACATCATAGCAATCATCTGTTTCCTCAGAGGAAACAGTCTGAGAGAAGTGGACGTTTTCCTCCAGACCATCCAGCCCTCCCAGCTCGTCTGGCTTCCAATTTTGTCCTCTTTCCCTTCACCAAGCACCAGAGTCCTGGATAATGCCAGAGCCACGCTGTGAGCACCAGCCATTGTATGATTATCCCACATTTGCAGAACAGGCTAGAGAAGATTCAGACCTTCTCAGTCCATTCCTCCAGACAGAAATGCGGTGCTGATAGCTGGCTCCAAGAGTCTTCTGTCCCACTTCCATTCCCTCATTTGCCCGGAAGCAGACAGCTTGGCTTGGAGAGGCTCTCTGTGTTAGACACAGCAAGGTTTTCATTCCCACACCCCCACACATGATGGCTCTTTTGAAAATATCTTTCCTCCCTTCCCTCCAGCTGCTTGTGAAGGTGCAGGGCTTTAACTCAAGCAGACTTGGGGATGGACAGGACTACTTCAGGTTTCACCATTGACTGCCTTTGAAGAGCTTTGTGGCTTGGCCCCAACTTGCTCTCTTCTCTGCCAAGGCATTGTGGTTCCCTCTCACTCTTGCACCTTCTTGTGGTCCTGACTCTGCCCTGATGTGCTGGAGGTCATTCTTCCCTCCCTTCACGAGCCATTTTCAGTTAATTTATTGGTGTATTGTCTCTTCATTTTCAAGAAAAAATACAAAGTAGTCTCTATGAGTGTGATAATTCATGGCATGCTGTGACTGATGAGTCACGGCATGCTGCCATCATTCCAGAACAAAAAGAAGTCAAAAGGTGGGTGGGTACATTTCATCTACAAGGGAGTAGGTCTTCTTTGTTTTATTCTCTTCTTTATTTTACCCTTGATGACTCATTCAACCTGAATCAAAGCTGAGTAGTCTTGGCCTTCAAATAGTAGGCGGGGGTGTAGGGGAGCAGAGTGGAGGCACCACCTAAACTGGGGCCATAGGCCTGAACCTTACGAGCCATGTTCTTATGGCATGGGGACTGCAGAAGGGGCTGAGAGAATAGGTAGCATGGTGGCATGGGGAGCCCTTGCTAGTGTTCAGACCTTGGTTTTTCCATCTATAAAAGACTCCAGGCCAGGCGCATTGGCTCATGTCTGTAATCCCAGCACTTTGGGAGGCTGAGCCAGTGGGGATCACTTGAGGTCAGGAGTTCAAGACCAGCCTGGCCAACATGGTGAAACCCCGTCTCTACTAAAAATACAAATTATTTGGGCATGGTAGTGGGCACCTATAATCCCAGCTACTCAGGAAGCTGAGGCAGGAGAATCACTTGAACCTGGGAGGTGGAGGTTGCAGTGAGCTGAGATCACACCACACCAGCCTGGGCGACAGAGCGAGACTCTACAAAAAAAAAAAAAAAAAAAAACACCCTCAAAAGGATCACACAAGAGCAGGTTGGGAAAGGGCTGGGGTGTGTGGCCTCCATGTAAATATTTCTCTACTCACTGTGCTTTCCTGTCTAGGAATTGGAACCTTCATTCAAGAAAGGAAGTTAAACCCTCACCTGGCTTAGGTACCTGGAGAAATGGAGAAAACAGGCTTTGCTGTCAGACAGACTTAGGTTTGGATACTCCCTCTGCTCCTTCCTGGCTGTGTGACCCTAGAATAATTACTCAATCTCTCTGAATCTCAGTTTTGAGAGGTTGAGTAATTATTCTAGGGTCACACAGTCAGGAAGGAGCAGAGAGAGTATCCAAACCTCAGTTTTCCATGGCCTTGGATTCATGTAGTCTCCCTGATGGCTTTGCAGGCCTTGCTCACCAGTGCGTCCTGGCAGGCAGGGCTCCACAGGAGCCTAGATGTGGTGAAGCAACACCTGGGACAGCAGCTGTCCACATGGGGAGTGGGGCACAGCAGGAGACCTATGAGAATAAAAGTATTGATTTTGGGAAAGAGGGACTTTTCATCTTTGTCATGGTGGAAGCTGTATCTGTGAGGTTTCAGATATGCTGGGCTGTCTAGTGGCCCACAGACCCCTTGAGGTTCCTACACAGGTAGCCCAGGGGTCCATAAAGAGCTGTGTACCATTCTGGGAGACTGAGGAGATTCATCTCTGCAGTTCTTCCTTTCAATAAGAGTTTTAGTAGCACCCCCTGGAGAATCAGCTCTTTGGGAGTCTCCCAAGAACACCATGACCAAACCGTGTTAAACAAATAACACACTGTTCTGCCTCAGAACTTTAACTTGCATCATTGTTTAGCCTGGAATGTCCTCTCTACCCACCAAAATCCTAACCCATATCTAACACCCAGCTCCAATCCCAACTCTTCTAGGAAGCCCTTCAAACTCTCTCTAGCCCACAGCAATTGTTCCTTACTCAAAACACATGGTCGTGCCACCATTTTCTTCCTGGAGAATGGCTATTGCTTCCTGGAGAATGGCACCAAACCTGTTGGTTGTACCTTTTAAAGATCTCTCAAATTCCTCAACCTCTCTGCACCTCTTGCGGCTCTCTCCTGGTTCAAGCCACCATCACTGCAACAGCTCCTTACTGACCTCTCTGAGTCTGGTCCTGCTTGCTTTCATCCACTGACTACCCTGAGGCCAGAGGACTCTAACATACAAATCTGCTTCAAGCCGGTTATCTCACTTGAGATAACACAGCAACTCTCCAATAAGCCTTTCAAAGTCCCTCAGTTACTGGCCCCTGCCTACCTTTCTGGTTGTGTTCCTCAACATTCCCCACCTTCACCACCACCATCCCCCAGGCCTGCCCACAGTCTGGTCAGAAGGTTATGCGTGCTCCTGCACATTCTCTCTGCTTGGAATACGCTTCCATCTCACCCACCACACCCCTCATGGTGCATGCTTAGCTTACACGTACTCAGTTTTCAGGTCTCTACTGCAATGATATCTCACCCACTCAGCCTTGCCCACCTACCCCAGTCTATGCTCACAGTACCCCACCCCCTCCCCATCACTGCAATCTTCATTCCATTTCGTAGTTACCTGTTTACTTGCCTCTGTCCCGCACTAGAATATAAGCAATTTTAGAGCAAGAACCATATCTACAGTTTACTGTTTTATACCAGTGCCATGGTTCTTGCTCTAAACCCAGTGCCAGGCCCAGTGCCTGCTGCTAGTAGAGGCTCAAGAAATAATTCTTGAATAAATGAATGAAAAGTAGAATGAACCTATACATCCAGACCCTCAAGAGCAGTGACCATTCCTCATGCTTCCCTAGATCTCCCTTCAGTGCCTAATTCAGGGCCCTGCAGATTCTGGGTGCCAAGGAAAGGAAGAGATTGTTTGCTCTTAGCAAAAAGGCCTCATTAGTTTAATAGGATGTTCCTCTATTTCTTCATGTTTCCCTCTCTTCAGATGGAAGGTTTCTGAACTACGTGCTGGTGGGGATGTGGCTGACAATAAGGAGACCTGGATCTGCCTCCAGGGGTGCTGGCAGAGCAGGGCCCTCATGCAGGGTTAGGAGATGCACAGAATTCAGGGCCTCCAGGTGACAGCAGAACCTGAATGGGCCGCTCATGGAGGAAGAAGCCCTGATGGAGTCCAGAAACTCACATTCCAGTTCTGGAATGTGAATGAACTCACATTCACCATTCAGGTATTCCATCATGGGCACATCACTTAGCCTCACTGGCGTTCAGTTCCCTCAGTAGTAAAATATGGCAAGGTAAGGGGAAGGATCAACAATTTATCTTCACTTACAACTCTGAGTTATTATTTTATGAAAAAAAAATATGTTGGCTGGGTGTGGTGACTCAGGCATGTCTGTAATCCGAGCACTTTGGGAGGCTGAGACAGGAGGATTGCTTGAGCCAGGAGTTCAAGACCAGCCTGGGCAACATAGTGAGACCCTGCCTCTACAAAAAATTAAAAACATGTCACCATATTTCCATTAGGGGTCAAGAAGAATTGGGCTGTTTTTAGCCTAAAAATCAGGACAATTAACTCATCTAAAATGAGTTAAGTGTTTTGTAATAATAATCTCATATATCAGATAGGGCTTTAAACTTCATAGTGAGTTTTTGTATTTTTTGTTCTTTCAGTAACTGTGGCAGAGGCAACTATATGGGTTGCCAATATCCATTCTCCCACTCTCCCCTATCAATCTTATTAGAAATGGCAATATGGCCAGGCATGGAGGCTCAGGCTCACCCCTGTAATCCCAACTCTTTGGAAGGCCAAAGCGGGTAGACTGCTTGAGCCTAGTGGTTGGATAGCAGCCTGGGCAACACAGGGAGATCCCTGTCTCAGAAAAAGAAGGAAAGAAGGGATGGCAATATGCCCAGTTAAAATACATTCCCAGCCTCTTTTGCAGCTAGATAATGACCATGTGACTAAGTTCTAGCCAAAAAGCTATAAGCAGAAGTGTTATTTAGGAAGCCTCCCTCAAAGAAGAGAATACATGCTCAGCCCTCTTCATCCTCTGCTGGCTGAATGAGAACAAGACGTCTGAAACCCAGGCAGCCATATGGGACTATGAAGTAAGGTGCCAAGAGTGCTGGTGCGGCAAGACAGAGGGATCATGGGTCCCCAGCACAGGGAGCCACCTTCCCAGTCCTGGGCTATCCTCCCTTTGGGCTTCTTTGGCATAAGAGAAAAATCACTTCTAACTTGCTAAACAACTATTATTTTTGTTTTCCTGTCCCATGTAATCAAACCTAATCCTAACTGAGAAAGCAATGATCTGCTTTATGCAAGACCCTGTGCTAGATGCTGCAGGGGATGCCATCAATATGGGCTTTAGATATACAGCAACTTGGGCAAGAACATTCTGTCTAGGGGCGAAAGAAGTGCCCAGAAGAGTCTGGTTTGGCAGAACCATATGGGCATGGGCATGAAGAGGACTCATGGGAGATGTGGTGAGGGAGTATGATGGAAGGTTCTTGAATGCCAGGCTGATGAGGCTGGAGTTCATCCTGTGACAGAGCAAGTGACCTTATTCCAATGTACAAATGAAGAAGCCCAGGTCTCAATAGGTTGAAGGACTTGTCCAGGGTCAACCAGCCAGGGAGTGGCAGAGCCCATCTCAATTCTCCTGACACTTGGTCCAGTGCTATCCTTCAGTTCTGTGCTCTTTGAGAGAATCTGGGGCAGACAGAGTAGAAATAGAGGTTTCACACTTTGACCCACCCCCATCACACCCCAACATGTTCCAGAGAGGGCTTTGGGGGTTGCCAGAAGTCTAGGATCTGGACCTATTTTTAACTCAGAGCTCCCTCCTGGGCCTCCCATGTAGCTCCCCCTCCCAAGGCCATCATAGCCAGGGTGCTATCCCACTATGTAATAAGTACCAATGAGTCTATCACAGTGCTGGGTGCTTTAGGTACATGATCTAATTTAGCGCCCTCGACAGCCTAAAATATTTTTTAAAAACATTTTACAGGTGAAGGTGGAGAGAGATCCAAGATGGCCGATTACTAGCAGCTCAGGATTGTAGCTCCCAGAGAAAGTGCACAGAACGAGAGGATGCCACACTTTTAGACGAATTTTTGTTGCCTGTCGACTAGGAGATTCCCAGTGGAGGAGCCCCACGGGTTGCCAGCACGACTCTTGTGGCTGGCGTGGTGGTTTTGCCAGCGCTTTGGTATGGCAGTTCTTGGTGCAGAGTAAACGGGACTGGGTCCCCTTTTGAGCGACGTTTGGAACTCCGGGAAGGTGGAGTCACCCATTTACCTGATTGAAAAAGGGACTCAAGAGGGAAGCCAGACCAGAGATTCCCGAGCAGAAAAGCACCATGAATCTTAATGCCACTGTTTTAGCCAGCACAGTGGGTTGCTCAGTTTTCAGCACTGGGAATCAACAAGTTGGATGTCCACTCAGAAACCTAAATTGAAAGTTGGCAGTCACAAAGACGACAGGTTGATAAACTCACAATCATGGGAAGAAATCCAGAATCAAAATGTCTCTCCTTCTACAGGGGATCACAGTTCCTCATTATCAAGGGAACAAGGCCTGATGGAGAACGAGTGTGTTCCATTAACAGAATTAGGCTTCAGAAGGTGGATAATAAGGAACTTTTGTGAGCTAAAAGAACATGTTCTAGCCCAATGTAAAGAAACTA